>CABHPH010144478.1:0-37819 GCA_902168325.1 Peromyscus nudipes
GGGAGACCAGCCTCCAGGCCCACCGCAGAGACCTGCTCACATTCCCCTCCTTCCTGACTCTGTAATCTTCCTCCCTCTTCTTCATTCCTCATCTTGCTCCTGGAGTCATTATTAAACACATCCCTTCCGTCAAGGGCCGGAGTCTGTTTTAAGGAGACTTCCTAGTTATTGGCTATCCCCGTATGGCTCCTGTTTTATCCATGGGGCATCCAGATTTGGAGATCCCCTTGCTTACAGAGGTGAGGAACAGTGGCGGAAGTGGGACCCAGCTGATGGCCATTCATAAATGACCATGAGGAGGTGGGTGGAACAGCAGGGCTGTTCTGTCCCCTCCCTGTGCATGTGGCTACTCAGTCCTCTCAGGGGGCTGGGATGTAGGTCTCCCTGGGCCCTTGTTTTATAAATGAGGACTAGAAGAACCATGAACACACCCAGGATTTGAACAGGCACCCAAAGCCTGCCAGCAGGAGCTCCTCACCTCAGGCCCACCCTGGCCTGCAGTCCAGTTTCAATCTAGCCTATCCCCACTTGCTCCCAGAACCCCATCGGCATCTGACGACGAGGATAACAACAGTGGTAAGGGAAGGGCCCAAAGGAGCTGAGACAGGACTGAGGGGCGCCAAGTTCTTAATGTTACCCAGCTGTGCCGGGAGGCTGGCCGGGGATCTGGGCAACCAGAGCGCTATGACTCGGATAGGCCAGAGGAGATGAATGAGTCAGCAGGATGCAGCAGCCAAGGCGGCCATTTGCCTGTGGCTCCCACAGCAGGAACAGGCTCTGCTGCAGATGCCTGCCTAGTGTTGAGGGGCAGCTGCTGTGGCCAGGTGTCTGCCTGGGAAACTCTGTTTTGAACATCAGCCTTCATGTTCTCTTTGCCTAAAAGCCCAACGTTGTTTCCCAAGAACTAAGTCCCCAAGGAAATTAGAGAGCCTCAAGATCGTGTACTCTGAGAATATGGGGAGACCAGACCTGGCTGATATTGTAAGATGGGCTACAAGGCCCCATAAGATGGCCTGGTAAAGGAAATATAACTAACACACACACACACACACACACACGCATGCATGAGTCTCATGGAAGTGGTCTTCTGACTCCTGGGAGGTCTGTATGTCATTCATACTGTGCCCCTCTCTGGCCTCTGCTGTGCACAGCAGACAGATGTGCACATTCACACACTATGTGCCCCTCTCCAGCCTCCGCTGTGCATAGCAGACAGATGGCACCAGGTTGAGTAGAGGGAAGAAACCCTATCCAGACACCAGCTTCCTGTCAGTCCTGCTCAACCCAGAAAAGAGCTTGCAGGTATATGCCCCAGGACACCATCTGACCTGGCCCTGGCCCTTGTCTGTAACCTGCTGGGAAGAGTACGAGTGAGAGTCCAGGATCCCTACAACCCACTGGGAAAGCCAGAGTTGTTCCAAGAACAGGAAAAAGAGTTTGCTCTACCAGGGGACTGTGAACAAGACCCATGTCACAGCCAGTATTCTACTGCTCAGGTGGGAGCAGAGAGCTAAGCTCCACAACAGGACAGGCGCCCATTGGCCTTTGAGGAAAGGCAATAGCCTCAGGAGTAAGACAGGAGAGGCATGCCACCAAGACAATGAAGATCAGATACAGATGGTGTGTAGTCTGGCTACAGATCGAGATCCCAAGTGGAGATGGCTTTATGTCCCCCACCCCTTCCGCATCCTCCTCCTGGAACCTCCCTTTCCGATATCTGCCCCCACTTCCCTGCATGTAGACACTCTTAGGGCATCTCTCAGATGCCTGGCGCCTCAACTCTCTACACCAAAGTAATAGACTCAAGGTTGAGCTGATGACCCCACCAGACTGACCACAATCCTCCTTCAGCTCTCCAGACAACAGTATGAGACAGGTGGCCTGGCCAGCAGAAGCAGGCACACAGGTGGAAGTGACCTTGAATTGTGGTTGGCCCAGTCTCTCTGCAGTCTCTGCTCTGTTCCTCCCTCATTAGATGGCTCGCACCACTGGGTGGTCCTCTTGGATTTAAGCTGGCAATGCTTCATTTCTGGTGTGGGTAGCTGGAAACACAGTCCAACCCTCAGCAACCAGTCAAGACCACATCCTCAGTGGATATGGGGCATTGATGGCTTCCCTGGGGCAGCCCCCTGACCTGATCCCACTTCTAGCACATCTTGAACCTTTCACATGAGTCTACTTGCCTTTCTTTCTCTCTGTCCCCAAAACGGTTAGCTTAGAGGGTAGACTCTACCCAGTGAAGAGCAGTACCAAAATGGAGTCACTTGTGTCGAACTCTGAGAATGTGAAACCAGGGAAGGTCATGAGGGGGCACTCTCTTATATGTGCCAAAGAGCAAGAATTATCTATCACAAGAGACTGCCAGATCCACAGTCCAACAGGAAGGCCTCCGTGCCTCACACAGAACATCAAGGACATCTAGGCTCAGCATAATGGACTGTCCAACATGGACCGACGCCACCCTTGTTACCGAACCTCTCAGCCAAGGATAATTGCTTCAAGACAACTTACATAACCTTTTTTTTTTTTTCACCTTTTAGAACCCTCATCAGGCTGAGAGTGTGGCTAGGTGGTAGAACAGTTGTCTAGCATGCACAAGACTCTGGGGTTCTGCCCCCCCCCACACTACACAATAAACAGAAACAAAACTCTCCTCTTCCAGTGTCTCCCTGAATAGTCTACATTTCCTCTGTGGTGTGTGAGTTCTGTTGCCTGACATTCCTGATTCAACTCTCTCTCTGGTTATTTATACTTCATTCACGAACCTGGGTTTTAGGATCAGTGTTGGCCCAGTCCAGCAGGGAGTCAGGCATGAAGAAGTTCAGAAGGTGGCCGTGCCCAGCAAGGGGGAATGGTGGCAGTACTGAGTTTGGTTCTGTGTCAGTGAGCCGAAGAGAAGTGGGGGGGGGAGGGGCGGTCAGCTCCTGTAGGGACAAGTAAATACAGGACAGGTAAGAGGCAGATGTCGGACCAGCAGGAGACAAGCGACGTATTGACATACAGTTTTAAGCATCTGTTGTATGCTAGGCAGTCTCATCCAGATGACATTGTGTTGACTGTTGGGTTCAGTCCTGCTCCACAAGGAAGACACTCTGTAGAGAATACTGACAGTGACCAAGCTGTAGGAGATGACAGCTCATGGTCAAGTGAGCAGCAGAGCCCCCGTGGGCTGACTCTCCAGGGACGCAGACCTATGACCACGGCAGAGTTCCCTTTCTCCTGCCCTCAGCCGTGGACATGTGTGAAAGATCCTAGTTGCTGCCCCTCCCTGATCCGGAACCAGAAAAGCCAAGGTTCTGGAGCTCGCAGAGGAGAGGACATCCCTGAATAAGGAATGCAGGAAAGAGGTGCTGGACCTGGACTGTGGGGCGGGGCTGATGAGGCTGGACAACTGCATTTGCTCAGAAAAATTTCAGAACCAAGATGAGGCAGTGGGTGGTGTTTGGTTGAACATAGGAGCCCTGGAGGGGCAGAGCCTAGCCTCCTAGGCAAGGGGCAGACAGAGTGACTTTGGCAAATACAGATTCAGCTTCTAAGAGCCAGGCTCAATTCACTGTTCTGTAAACTCACCTTGTATAGACATTCAGTGAATTAGTGAAATTAAGCTGAAATTACAACCCCTCCATACACGCTGGCCACCCACTCAGGAGAAAGCTGATGCCAAGATCTTAGTGAGATGGCATGCCCAATCCCAGCCCTGTGTGCCCTTGGTGTGTCATGCCGACCTCCTCTTCCACCTAAGTCCTGGCAGGATCGTTCCCAGATCCCTGGGATGTGGATATGAGATGGGTAACACCAAAAGGGATTGTCGCCATCAAATACTCAGGACAGATTTTGATTGATCGACAAAGACAACAGCTCTCTGCCAACTGTACACCTGGGGCTGAGAGGAGGGGATGCCCAGAAGGGCAATGTGGACTCAGACAAGGTGGCTTTGTGGGTCTCTACCATGCTTCCCCAGCTGTCCTCAGATCACATGACGAACTCCGAGGCTCAAGCAAGTGACCTGGAGATAAAACAAGGGTGGTCCAGGCTGGCCGAGTCTCAGCCTCGCTGTTGAGCAGAAGAGAATGCAGGTCTGGTGATAGCAAATCGTCCAAGTCTCTAAAGAAGCCAGAAATGCAGACATTTGTGTGACGGCTCCAACTTTTCAATGTTGGCGATCAGACTTGTTTTTAAGAAAACACCATATGGTTCAAAGCAGGCGTAGCTTTGGGGACTAGCTCACAGGCTGCCTCTCCCAGGTCTCTAGTGCCCTGACTTCTGTGTAGGTTGGTGTGTGTTGGGGGTAGGGGGAGGGAAGAATTAAAGGAAAGAAGTGCTTTCTGATCACTGAGTGGCACAGTCACACGCTGGGCATGGTCCAGAGGTGGCTGGTACTAGGGCAGCCCAAGGACCCTGCAATGGTTCATGCTGGCCTTCCATTGCCTTCCTGTCTTGTCAGACTCAAAAGTAATGATGGCCCCATGTGACTGGAGCTGGGTGACTTTAATTCCCTTCCTTAAAGTTGATACTTTGATATAGGATTGGGCTGTAGGAAGCACTGGACTTCCCACAGCATCCTAGAGAAATCAGGGAGGGACAGAATGATCTACAGATAAGCCCTGACTCTTTCCTCCAAGGGCGATAACAAAATTTTCTGTGCCTCAGTTTCCTCTTCTCCAACCACAGAAAGCCAACAGAAATAAGATGATGGGTTCAGACATAGGTTCAGAAAACAGACTTGCTTTATCTTCTTAAAGTCGGAGTCTCAACGTGTCCCAAGCTGGCCTTGAATACACTGTGACTGAGGCTGAGCTTAAGGACCTCTGCTCCCCTGGATTACAGGATTGCTGTGTGCCTCCAGTGCTACTTCACATGCTGGGGATCAAACCCAGGGCCTTGTGCATGCTAGGCAAGCACTTCATCGGCTGAGCCAGAGCTCCAGCACCAAACTGGCTTGTTTTGAATTTCAGTTTAAACCACTGTGATTTGCAAAACAGAAGGTGTTCTCAGAGAAGAATGGCAGGTCCCTGAGCTCCACCTTGGACCCTCGCTCTCCTCAGCTGGGCCTGGATCCTCCATGGAGAGGCTTCATCATCCTGAAAGGCAGCAGTAGGGTAGATAAGGCAAGAGCCAACTTTCCTAGGGCCCACACTTAAACCCCAGTATGGTCACTTGGGATGATCATGGGCAGACTCCATTCAGGCTCTTTCTGCCTCTGGATGAAAGACGTTTACCCTGGAGCCCCCCTGTTTCTACCAACTTCTGGGTGCCAGGATCCATGGTGAGTCCTGCCTCTGGAGGCCAAACCGAAGTTCTTCTGCACATGCTCTGTGACCCCTTTATCTTAATTAAGCATAAAAATTAGGAAATTCCAAGCTAAGCTTTCCTGAACTGTGTGGGTAGGAGAAATGTTTGAATCTGCTTTCTTGGCCGTGTCTTTGCAAGACAAGCGCTTCCAAATGTTTGGCCCAGTCCCTTGGCCTCAGCCTCCCCCTCAGTGCCTGTCCTCAGGAGGAAGGCTCCACAGATAAGGGGGGGAGAGTAGGTCTGGGCCAATCAGAGGGCCATACACTGGCCGTGGATGACCCCTGGCTGGGTCTTCCCAACACCTGGATGACTGGCTGCTCTGGGCTTCCCCTGTGCCAGATGTGCTTGGCAGCCGCCCTCCGTCAATCAGGGGCTTGGGTCTGGAAGGGGAGAAAGCTGCAAAGAAAGACAGGGGTGAGAGGGTGACGCCTGGTTAGAAAACATTGAAATTCAGCCTGGTTGCCTTCCAGCCCTAAGAACAGGCTGTTCAGTAGTTTGCAGGACTGAAGGGATTGATAGAGGAGGAGGATCGGCCGCCATCTTGTAAGATGAGTAAAGCCCTTCGGCTCTTACCTCACCGGGCATGCTCATCTGGAGGAACAGCACTGAGGAGACAGGAAAGGGTCAGACCAAGGCTCTGGGCTTGTGTGTCAATTACTCCCATGTCACTGTGACCAGAACACCTGACAGAAACAAGGTAAGGGAAGAAATGGTCCTTATGGTTCTTGAATGTGGAGTTCCTGCCCGCCATTGCCAGGGAAGGCGTGGTGGAGTTCCTGGCAGCGGGATCATGTGATCGGCGACTCTACTTCTACCAGCTAGGACCCACCCCCTAAAATGCCCACAACCTCTCAGTGTAGTACCGCCAGCTGGGAAACTAGCTGTCAACACATGAACCTGTAGACACATCTCAGAGTCAAACCATCACACCTTAGAACCAAGCTTACTTCTTACTAGTTGTGTAGATAAGGCCAATCACCTTAATCCATTTCTGTTGCTATAACAGAATACTTGAGACTTGGTGGTTTATAAGAAATAGAGGTTTATTTGGCTCACATTTCTGGAGACTGGAAAGTTCAAGATCACAGGGACTTCTTCTGCTAAGAGCTATGTATTGCTTCAATTCATGGCAAGGAGTAGTACCTCACTTCATAACGATCCATGTTCATGATGGCTGCTTGAGTCCCATGAGGGCAAGAGCCTCATTGACCCGATTCTGAGAGCTCCACCCCACCTCTATCTCTGCTGCACTGAGACTACATTCTGCACAGGTTCTGGGTGGACACACTGGGGTGCCACACACACACACATCTGGTTCTGACAAAGGGGTGGCATGAGGATTAATACAGAGCAGCAAGAGGACTCTACAAAGGACAGCCGGGTGCATCTTGGTGACATAAAATAGACCTCCAGGGTACCATCCACAGCCTCCAGAACTCAGTAGAGAAGAAAACCACATATTGACAGAGGTATCCCTATCACTGTTTCCCCGCACTCTAAATGCCTTCCCATCCAATCCCTCACAATGAATTGCTACTGATTGTCCATTCTAGTGCAGAACTGCCTGCCTATAGTCAAGGATGCTAGGAGAAAGCCCAATGTGGTCAGTTGGGGGCATTGCGAGGACATTGCTCTCTGCTTCCCAACATCACACTTGAGAAGACAAGTTGGAGAAAGAGTTATATCACCCTCATTCCCATAACAGGCTCCTTGTTCCCCTTGGACACTTGGAGTTACATTCTTGACTTTGTCTAACAAGTCAGAAGTGGGGACCCAGCTCTGCCACATGTCCTCACCCTACTGTCCAAACTTCATAGGTCAGTTTAACCGGATCCACCTTCAATTGCTTCCTCCCTGTATTTCCTGACATTTGACTTGAGTGTTTTCCTCTTGGCTTGCTTTTATCCCATTTGTAATTTGCATATTAGTAAACTGAATTAGACTTTCTGAGGGCAGAGTTGGAGGGGATTGGTGCATGGTAAACACAGGGCAATGGAGGCATTAGCATTGGGTTTATCACTCAGTAAGGCTCAAGCAGGCCTGACTCTCTGTCTGCCTCAGGCTCAGCTGTTCTTCACAGTTCCATAGACTGGTCTTTAGTTCTAGGTGTGTCTGGAGGGCTGAGATCAAGGTGCCAGTATGGTCGGGTGCTGGAGAGGACTCTGTTCTGTGCAATAGAAGTCTGGTTTCTAGTTCCACCCTCATTTGGGGGAAAGTTGGTGGTCCTCTGCTCTCTCCTCATAAGGGCACTAATCTCCTTAGGAGGGAAGCTCCCTTCAGTCTAGTTACCACCCAAATACATTGCCCAACACCCTCACTAGGGTTATGGTTGATGATGTTATTCCCAAACACACTGCCCCAACACCCTTACTAGGGTTATGGTTTATGGTGTTATACCCAAACACACCACCCCAACACCCTCACTCAGAACTTATAGCAGATAGTAGATTCGTCACTTTTCTTATTGCTGTGACAAATACCTGACTGAGGTATTCAAGGAAAATGGGTTTATTTTGTCCCCCGGTTCAGGGGTACAGTCCAGCATGATGGGGAGGGCACAGTAGTGAGAGCATGAGGTGGCTGGTCACATTGCATCCATACTCAGAGATGATTGCAAGAGATCAGATCACTTGCTTTTTTATTCAGTCTAGAACCTGTTCCTGGAAATGGTGCCACCCATAGTCTAGAACCTGTTTCACGAAATGGTGCCACCCATAGTCTAGAGCCTGGTGCATGAAATGGTGCCACCCATATTTAGTGTGGTTCTTCTCACCCCAGTTACCCAGTCTAGAAACTCCCTCACAGACATGCCCAGAGGTAGGTCTCCTGGGTAACTCTAGATTGCTCCAAGTAGACAATATTAGCCATTTTACATGGAGTTAAGGGAACACACACAAACATAGTGTTACTGCTGACCTCTTCTCCTGGGAACACAAGGCACGATACACCAGCAGATGAGGTCCAGCCATGGTTTACCCTCCATAGACCTAGGATGAGATCTGTGTAGGTGAGTCTGTTCCTGTCCAGTCAGTCATTCTTTCCTGTCTTCACCTGTGCCATCCTGGGACATCCCAGAGATGAAGTGTTCACGCTGATACTGAACTATCCATGCTTCACTTCCCCTAGGTGACCTTTTCTCCATCATGAAGTATTTACAAGCCCCTCGTAGGCTGAGTAGGAGCTCCTAGAAAGCTATAAGAATTGCAGTGCTTGAAGGGGCTGAGAATCCCACTGTCATGAGCTTGGAGGAGATCATGGTAAAAATGACTACACCTTTCTGGGAGTGCCATCACCCATCCAAGCCTGTCTTATATCCCAAGAGCGTCCATAGACAGGAGGAAAGTAGGGGAACTTGAGAGTATAAGGGGAACCGAACATGAACCGTTCCTTCAGTAAAAATCTACTGAGCCCTTACTATGGGTTGGGGCCCAAAGGATGCAGTTGTGACCAAGATAGTCCAGTTCCTGCCCTGATGAAGCCTAGATTCTAAAAGACGAACAGATAATGACATCCATAACCAAAAAGCAGTTACAAGACATGGTCCAGAGAGTGGTCTCCAGAGCAGAGGAATTCTGCAACCAGGTTGGGAGGAAGGCTTGTGGGCCAGCACAGTAGAAGTAGAAGCATCTAGACTTCTTTACCACCTGTAGAGAGGGAAATACTGTCACTTGTGTGTTCGGAGAATGGAAATGCCGATGATGCACTGTAGAGATTTTCAGTACTGCTCAGAGACAGCATCTTGAATGCACTGCCTTCCCCGCTCCAGACTGAGAACTTGGAAAACCTGCCTACTGTGTGCAGAGCATGCTACGGCCTTTGGCACTATAAGACATCTGTCAGCAGGTAACAGAACCAAATGTTTCCTGGAGTCAGAACACCCAACCCATTCCTCAAATGCAGACAAAACAGACTCAATGGAAGCCTAGAAAGGGATGACAAGCAGGGAGGTGAGAGGGCCAGAACTCGTACACCCTGCCCATGGGCTTCCCAAGTGTGTATGTCATCACAGTCATTGACACTGGCCAAGGTTTCCTCTCATTGAAAGGAGGGATGGATGCAAAGTCAAGGACAGAGCAGCATTGAGCAGAGCCTGCCTTTTCTCTCTGCCTCAGCCTCTTATCGCTCCATACTCCTTGAAAGTCATTTCACTCCTCTGTGAACAGTGAGACCCCTCACACAGAGCACATATATACATGTACATACACAGAGCACATAATACATGTACATACATACAACACACATGCAGCACATGCAAGCACACATACACACATGTATACACATACAACACACATAGCACACATATACACACATACACACATGTATACATATACAACACATATACACACATGTATACACACACAGCACACACAAGCATACATACACACATGTATATGCATACAACACATAGCACACACAAGCACAATACACATATATATGCACACATACAACACACATACATACACATACAGCACACACATGCACATAATACACACGTGCCGATGGACATGTACAATACATACAAACTTCTGACGCACATATACACATGTACATAAACAACACACATACATATATAAACACATGCACATAATGGTTATGTGGGTCATCAGTCACAAAGACTGACTAAAGACTGGTTAAGAATAATTGTTGCTCTTCCAGAGGACCGGAGTTCCGTTCCCAGCACCCACATGGTGGCTCACAACCATCTGTAACTCTAGTTCCAGTTATAATGCCCTCTTCTGGACTCCAAGGTCACTGTACACACAAGGTGCACAAACATACACATGAAATAATAAATTTGAGAAAGAGAGAGCGTGCACTTTTTAAGCTGTAAAGTGCTGATTAGTGAACATGGTTGTTGGCTGACAGGTAGAAACAGCTTCGGAGCCAAAGCCTTCCCATCGCCAAACTCAATCACCCGTCTCTTACTTATCTCAGGCCTACGCTCCTGGCATTCGACTCCTTTCATTTTCCCATTTCTGGGTTTAACCTCCAAGCTGCAATGAAGATGCTGACTTTGAAAGGTAGGATGAACTATGAGAGGTGCTGACAACACCCCGGAAGACCCCGCTTCCTAGGCTGGACACCCCACACACACTGCAGGTCACTCAGCCGACCCCCTCCTGGGGCACACTGCCTTATGCCCTCTGGACACATCTGAGGAACCCCATCCTTTCCAGCGCTGACCAGGGTCTATCTGCAGACCAGGGGGCTATCTGCAGCGTCTCACTACTTTGTAGATACAAAGTTTTGTCTACCTTGCCCCAAAATGAGACTGGCCAGAACTCAGTGCACAGACAGGTCAGACTTCAGTTGAGGCCCAGCTTTCCCAGACACTTTCCTGCACTGCCTGGACCCCCTCTCCCTAATCTCATCTAGACCTATTCTTTTATATTTCACAAAGGACCCTACCTTGGGTTCTAATCCTAGGTAGCCCTTAGATAATGCTGGGTATTATTCTATGAACAGACCCTCAGAGTGGGAATCTAAAATTGGATCCTATCAGCCAGATGACAGGGACCCTATAATCTGTAGCTGCCATGACTGTCCTGTCGTCATGGAGACAGCAGATGAGTGGAAGGGGGCATTCACCTCTGAAACTGAGGAAGCAGGATGGGTTGGAGGTGCTCCTGGGCCTCCCCATTTATACGTTAAAGACATAATTGCCAACAAGCTGCTATTTGGAGGCAGAGACTTGGGAGAAAACTGATGAGGTTAAGGATGGGGCGTTTGTGGTGGGATTAGCGTATGAAAAATGGCATCTTAGTAACAGAGAGATCCTTCACCAGTATCGGAATTGGCTTCCGTCCTAACCTTAGCTTAAATTCCTCCTGTCTGAGCCTCCCAGTCTGTGGTACTTTAGTTACATCAGAGTGACTAGGAGAAGAGGTGTCTGAGAAGCAACTACAGAATTTATGGGGCTGAGTGGCTGCTGCTGAACACTATTGTTCCATGGAAGGGAGAGACCCAGGCTCAGAATGAGTCACCAGCTGAAGCCAGGTGTTGAGTATTAGAGGGTCCTTTGGTGGGTCTAGAGCCTCTTCAGCAGCAGGTCAACCACGATCCAGTGGGTGTCCCCACCCAGAGGGAGAGATTGGCAGCACAAATTGGAGTTTGGGGGGGTGGGAGGAGACAGACAAAGCTCTGGAGCCTTCTGTGTACCCCTTCCATTCTTTCTGCCTCAAAGGCCACTGGTCCCAGTCCTAGCTGCAGAAGCCCAAACTGCACAGGTTCTGTCCAGCTGAGCAGCAGGGAGAGACAGCGCCTCACCTGGCATTTGTTTACCAACACTAGGCTTGGAATGCCACAGAGGCTCTGGATCTGGGATCCGGGCTCAGTAGAGTGCACCTGTGCCCCTTTCCCTCATCCCTACGTCCTGCTGCAAACGATGCTCCTAACAGCAATGGCCAGTGAAGAACTGCAAGGCCCAGATGGTGCTGATGGGGCTCTTTTACCAAGAGACCCTATAGCACAGCAACTTCAAACGGCAGAAGTTAGTTGACCTACCTGAGAGTCTAGGCGGTCTGACTGTGCTGGGACAAAGCCAGGGAGCTTTGTGTGTGCTTCCAAGTCTTGAACGCCATTTCAGTGCCCCGTGTCATGGCTAGCTCCTGTCACTTTGTGCTGCAAGGGGAGGAAATAGCAGTGGTTTTATTTATTGGATAATGGCGTCCCCAGAGCCAGATAGATCCAGCACAGAATTCTTCCAGCCTTCGAAGGACTAATACCAACATTAGTATTAACACTAGTATCAACACTCAAGTTAGTCCACAAAATAGAGAGAGAAGAAGCATTTCTAATTCTTTTTACAAAGCCATTAGAACCAGACAGCCACACACCCAAACCAAATAATGACCCAACAACAACAAAAGAATTATCAATCCCCCTGATGAGGTTAGATGCAAAAATTCTCAACAAAATATTTGTAAACTATCCTGGCTAGTTTTATGTCAACTTGACACAGGCTAGAGTCAACTGAAAGGAGGGAACCACAATTGAGAAAATGTCTCCATAGGACTGAGCTGTAGGGTTTTCTTAATTAGTGATTGATGGGGGAGGGCCCAGCCCATTGTGGGTGGTGCCACCCCTGGGCTGGTGGTCTTGGGTCTATAAGAAAGCAGGCTGAGCAGGCCATGATGAGCAAGCAAGTAAGCAGCACCCCTCCATGGCCTCTGCATCAGCTCCTGCCTCCAGGTTCCTGCCCTGCTTGAGTTCCTGTCCTGACTCCTTCAATGATGGACTACAAGGTGTAAGTATAAGCCAAATAAACCCTTTCCTCCTCAACTTGCTTCTGTTCTTGGTGTTCATTGCAGCAATAGTAACCCTAACTACAACACAAACTGTATTCAAGAACACATCTAAAAGGTCATTCTCCATGATCAAGTTGGTTTCATTTTAGGGATGCAGGGCTGGTTCAGTGCATGTAAATCAATAAACAATTCAACACATAAAGAAGGCACACGATCATTTCCATTGCTACAGAAAAGGTCTTTGACAAAATCCAAAATCCCTTCACTGTGAGTAAAGGCTACCTATCACAAATTAACAGCCGCCATTTTGTTAAATGCAGATCTCTGAATTCTGACATCAATCTTGATGTGCTGAGGATAGGATGTGGCAGGAGTAACCCAGCCAGGAATTTCCTGGGGAGGATGCCATTGTCTCTGCAGCTTCTAGATGATGCCTGTGTCCCTGGCTCATGTCGCTTTCTCTGCCTTTGAAGCCAGCAGCCTTGTCTCCTCAGCCCCAGTTCCATGACCTCGCCTCTATTCTGACTGTGTCCCCACATCCTCTTTTCTAAGAGAACTTGTAATTACACTAGGCCAGCCCAGTTAATAAGGGTGGTTGGTATCTGTTTGTTTGTTTCATCTCATTCTGTTGTGTCTCTTTAGGAGACAGGGTCTCACTCTGTAGCCTAGTCTGGCTTTGAACTCACAACCATCTTCCTTGCCTCAGCCGTCCAGGTCGGGATTACAGGTGTGAGCCTTGGCACCTGGCTGTGATAGTGTAGATTTACCATGGTATTGCTACAAAGCCACTGGAAACTCATATGCTTGTCCACTGAGGTGTTTCTCAACTGAAGGTAGAGGAATACTCATCCGAAAAAAATAGAGAAGAGAGTGTTTATGCAAGTTTCCCAAAGTCGTGCACAATGTAGTGGCCATATTGGAATTCCCAGAACATGACTCTGGAGCTCACCCCCAGATCCTACATTGCAAGGCTTCATACAAAATGCCTACTATGTGCCTAACCAGAACTGTTTCAAAAGAAACCTTTAACTTTCAAGTTCACTATGAGCTGGGCTGGGATCCTCAGGATCCAACCTCTATACTTTATAAGATTCATGTTGCTGCCTGCTGCTACTGGGATCTAACTCTAGGGTCTGGGGAAGGCTGAACTGACAAGTTCTTCCTTTAAGCTGACCAAGGCTGAGGACCAATAGCTTTCCCTGAAAGCAAAATGAGAGGCACCAAGCCATCCCTGGGACAGGAAGCAGAAGAATCCTCAAGTTTCCCTCGAGGACAGAGTCTGGAAGATCTCTGTAGGAGGCCCTATGGGTCGAAGATGGAGCCTCCCAACAGCAGGTGTGGACATCAGCGGGCAGCCGGTGTGATGACTTCAGTGAAGTGCGGAGATCGGCTGCACCGGGTCGACCCTGTGAATGTGGGCTAAAGCAAAATTGTTCCAACAGCAAAGGGGCCTCCTCCTCTGTGCTGGTCCCGTTCCTCCTGGCATGACTGTGATGAAAGTCTGTTGAAGGGCAAGTGTTGCCAGCCTGCTCCGAACTCTCACGTGTTGGTCTCTGCCCTTTATTACCCTCTAACACAGGTGAGATGTGACCCAACGTTTCTATCAACTTTTTGTCCCTATAGGCCAATTCATTTCTTTTTTTAATGTTTTATTACATTTATTTATTCTTTCGTTCATTCATTTGTATGTGCATGTGTGGAAGGGAGGAGCATGTGGAGGTCAGAGGTCACCTTGCAGGAGACTTTTCTCTCCTTGCCCCACGTGGATCACAGGGATGGAACTCAGGTCATCAGGCTTGGCAGCAAACACCTTTGGGTACTAAGCCATCTCAACCACCCAAAGAATTTCAAAAGGCAAGAAAGAAGGATTGTTGACAGCAGCCTCTCACCAGGTTCCACCATGGAGTGTTAACACCTACTACCGCCGACGAGTCCGCCCTACCAGATGCACCTGCCCGGGTTACCACTCCACAGGCGCGTTCTGCACCGACAGTCCAGGCCCAGCTGAGAGCTTAGCCTTAGTCACTTACCTGCCACCAGGAAAGCTTTGAGAGAGGATTAGACAGGTAACTGGAAATGCCCCTACAGAAAAACACTGTTTCTGCTGAGAGAGAGAGAGAGAGAGAGAGAGAGAGAGAGAGAGAGAGAGAGAGAGAGAGAACAATCCACAGCTGCTCCCCAGAGAAACTCAGTGAAGTCAATAGCATCACTCTGTTTCCGAGGCAGGAAACTGAGGCCGCAGATGACACCATTTCTCCATCCCACTCAGTGGATAGTGAGGCCACGTTTTGACGAAGCCTTTTCAGGCTGTAGAAACCATGCTGCCTTCCCATGACAAAAGGGAAAAAAAAAAAAAAAAAGCACATGCCGAGTTTCTGGCCTCGCCTCCCACACCCTTCTCAAGTCACTACTTAATATTCAAATGTGCAAAATTTCCACACTGGGGAATCAAAAGTCCAAAGATTTTTCCCTAGAAGGCCTCTGAGCTTAATTTCTCACAAATGGCCCCAAGGATGGAAAAAGTCTCCCAAATTGAGACTGGCAGGAAACCCGGGGCCCACGTTGTCTGATTTTCTTCTCTCCTTTCTTGGCGCCACTATGTTCAGCTCGCGCCAGTGGAAAATTCCCAAGTGCCAAGCCGTTCTCAGATAATCTGCACGCAAAAAGAAAAAAAAAAAAAAAAAAAAAAAGAAAACTCCAACTCCTTCTATTAAGAAAGCTCAAGAGTGGTGAAGGGGGCGCTCCAGCCAAAACATATCTTTTTTTCCCCGATTCCTGACATCTTTTTCATGTGGATCACGAGGCTTCTTGCATCTAATCTCAGGGCTGTGATGACTTCAGCCTGTTGCTGGCTCTGGTACTTGAGAGAACCCCAGGGTCAGAGAGTCTGACCTTGGACAGAGCTGGACCCGATAATGCCGGGAAAGAGAGAGGGAGAAACAAGGGTCCTCACAGAAAACTCAGGCAAAAACTGTTATGTGGGGCTCGCGCAGATGGCTCAGTGGGGAAAGTGCTCGCTGGGGAAGCCTGAGGCCCTGAGTTCAATCCCTAGCACCCGTGTAAACAGCCGGGCATGGCAGTCCACCCCTGTAATTCCTGGGATCACAGTGTTTGGATGAAGTGATAGGAGGATCCCTGGGATTCTCTGGCCTCTCAGTCCAGCCTCATTGGCAAGTTCCAGGTCTCAATGAGGGATGCTCTCTCTAAAAACAAAGGGAGGGCCTGCAAAGATGGATCAATGGGTAAAACGCTTGGCGTGGAAGTCTCTCGACCTGAGTTCAATCCCTGGAACCCATGTAGCAACCGAAGGAGAGCGCCCACTCCACAGAGTTTTCCCTGACCTCAACACCCACTCCATCACACACACACACACACACACACACACACAGAGAGAGAGAGAGAGAGAGAGAGAGAGAGAGAGAGAGAGATTAAGTAATGTTCTATTCAAGGAACAAAAGCCCAAGTCCCTCTCATGTTGTCTCCTATCAACAATAGCATTAGAGTATCCATTCAGCCCAGTTTTATTAAGCCCTGTGTGTCAGACCTTACTTAAAACTGAGCATTCGCTGTGAAGGAAACCTGCCAGGAGGTGTGATGACCCTGCCCTTGACAACAAAGACAAGCACTAAAAAGAGCAGTGACCCGGAAAAGTCAGGTGATGGGTCTGGACATACTGATGGCTCTCTGGTGTTGATGATTTCATAAGGTGTGTTCTCAGCGGTTCTCAGTGTTAATCAACACTTGCAGCGGGGTGTTTGGTTGTGTTACATTGGTAGCTGCTCCACATCAGAGAGAAGGAAACTGAAGTTGAAAGTTCAGAGGCTAGCTGGAGTCCCAGACGCCAGATATGCCTGCGGCGTACCCCATGTCTCAAGAGCACCCCATGAGAAGGGGCACAGCACAAGCCCACTCTGCCCTACAGTTGAAGGCAGACAGACTTGAACTTTGTAAGCACCACCCACATGCTCAGGGGCCTTGTTGCTTCTCTGTTAATGTAATCAACACTATGACCGAAAGTGTCTTAAGAAAAGCAAGGTTTATTTCAGCTTACCCTTCCACATCACAGTCCATCATTGAGGGAAACCAAGGCAGGAACTGAAACAGGAACATAAGCAGAGGTCATGGAGGAACACTGCTTATTGGCTTGCTTCTCATGGCTTGCTCAGCCAGCTTTCTTATACATCCCAGAACCACCTGCCTAGGGATGGAAACACCCACTGTGGGCTGGGCTATATAAGTAATTAATCAAGAAACTGCCTCCCAGACATGCCCACAGGCCACTCAATGGAGAAAAGCCTCAGCTGAGGTTACCTCCTCCCAAGTGACTCTAGTTTGTGTCAAGTGGCCAAGATACTAATCAGCACATGTGCTGCTGGTAGAGCTCTCACTAGGCCCAAGAGAAATCCTGAGACAAGACCTCCAGGCTGACCTCTGACCCTGCATCTGACTGAGTGAGTCCAAGTTGAAGTTTGGCTCAACACAATCCAGCCATCCCTTTGCCTTCTCCTTGTCCCTTCAGTCCTCTGCGACAAAGCAACTCATTTATTCATTCACTCACTCACTCATTCATTCATTCATTCATTCATTCATTCATTCATTCTCCCTTTTTCTTTTCCTTCCCATTGTGTAGCCCAGGCTGACCTCAAATGACAGCCTCCTGCCTCTGCCTCCCAAATGGTGGGATTTCTGGTACATTCCACCACTTTTTACCACTCCAGCCTGAGCGTGACATCAGGCATAGAAAACCAAAAAAAAAAAATTTCTTTTGCTTTATTAAAGCTGGCCTGTTTTCTTCTGTCCCACTCTTTACCTAGGACTCTGGGATTTAGCCACATGGCATTGCCAAGGGATATATTCTACCTCAAGGTCAGGGCTGCATATTCAAAAAGTTATGAGCAAGAGTTCAGACTTAGAGATCTAGCCTTCAGCTTGGATCCAAATGTTAACTTCACTACAATTTTGTTTGCCCCATTGCATTCCGGTTCATCACTGTTTTGCTGGCTACTCAGGCAATCCGGTCCACAAGCCCACCTCGTGCCCATGCAGCTCCCGCCGGCAGTGCTCAAGAAGCAGCAGCATCCCTCCATGTGAAGGAGGAAGGTGAAACTGAGAAACAAGACGACTTGGAGACTGGGGTGGAGGGGAGGGGAGGCAGCAGGCAGCAGAGGAATCTTCATATTGCTAAGGCATAAAATACTGTGCCTGGAAAAGAATGTCGTGATGTTCCAAGAGGGGGCTGTGCAGAGAACAAGGCAGAGCTCTTAAACACTGACAATAAAGAGACAAAAGTAGAGGCATAGAGTAAAGGAGAGAGAAAAAAAGAACACTGAAGACAAGATGTTGTTTAACATTAAAGAACTGTGGGCAAGTAAGATAGCCCAGAGGGGAAGGGAGTTTACGGCCGAATCTGACTACTCTCTGACTCTCTGAGCTCAGTAGCTCCACATGCTGGGAGGAGAGAACCAACTCCAAACTGTCCTCTGACCTCCACACTCCTGCCACTTCATGTGCACACCCACACATGCACTAGATAAATAAATACATACGGCCAGGCGGCGGTGGCGCACACCTTTAGTTAGTCACAGCACTCGGGAGGCAGAGCCAGGCGGATCTCTGTGAGTTCAAGGCCAGCCTGCTCTTCAGAGCGAGATCCAAGACAGGCACCAAAACTACACAGAGAAACCCTGTCTCGGAAGAGAGAGAGAGAGAGAGAGAGAAACAAACAAAATAAATAAATACATACATATATACATACATGTCAGGTCCAAAAGAAAACCAAGGCAAATGGCTAACTGTGGTGCCTATTAGCATTCCAAAGTGATGCTGGCATCCTGGCTCACTCAGTCCCTGTGGCTCCTCTCAGCTCTTCTCACCCCACCCACTACCCTAAACTTCTCCAGCTCATTGACTTCCCTTCCCCAGGTTCTCATTATTCCTATATAACCTACCATTTCAACCATGCACTCTCTTGGTCCTCCTGTTTCTCTTCGTCTTCTTCTGTCTTCCTGTCTTGCTCCCCCAGCACCCCCTCTCCTCCCAAGGCCTGGTTCAGTCTACTGACTGCGTTAGTTCTCTCTCTCTCTCTCTCTCTCTCTCTCTCTCTCTCTCTCTCTCTCTCTCGCTGCTCTGGACTTTTCCAAATGCTTCTAGTTGTTCTCTCCCTCATATATGCAATAAAAACCTCCTCAACCATATCTCGGAGTGATCACGTCCTCACTTCCTTCATCTGGTGCTGAAACCCGGGAGAGACATGTATGGGCCCCCTTCTAAAGGGCTCAGTCTCTCCTAACTGAACCAAGCTGCTGATGTAACGCTTCTAAGGTATGGCTCATCTGTTTCTGCTGACTTCTGCCACCCACTCATGCTCAACTCCAAATTCTAGAGTCCATCTCTTCATCAGCTCCTTCTCTCAGCCTGCTCTAGCTGTTCATCTCTCCTCACTTACTCAGACCCCAGCACCATGTCGAGGCAGCTCACAACCATCTATAACTCCAGCTCCCGGGGAACCCTACACATTGAAATGGTTGTATATGGAGAAAAACTGGGTATGGGAGGGACGAGGGTAGGGTTGGTATTTTCCATTGTAAGCCCCTTCAGAACCACTTGACCTTTAAACTATGTATGGCTTTGTTTAAAGAGGGGGGAACAACTAAATTAATTTTGAAACCTTTGAAAATGGAGACCCTCTGGGGAAACAATGAGGATGCAGTTTCTACTCTTATAGGTCCCTCCTTTATCATACAGTGGAAAATGTGCTGATGTGTACTTTATATTAAAATAAAAACTCATTTTAGTAGCAGAAACGGTTGCCCATCTTGAACCCAGGACTCTGACCACCTGTGGGGATAGGACTGTCGTTTGAGGACATTGGAGGGGGACAGCAGGATGCTGAGGGCAGGAACCAACGGAAGGGGGAGGAAATTCCCTGCTGGGAAAAAGCTTGCACTATTTGGCTGAAAAAGAGAAACCCACACAGAGGTCTTGGTTTGAAGCTTTGGAAAACATTTGTTTTTGTTCCTTGTTTTAAGAAAACGCAGAAAAAAAGGATGGCGAACAGAATTATTTGAAATGAGGTTTTTAACAAGAAAAAAGAAACTCAAAACATTTCATTAGCATCCTCTTATAGCCAGTCAGTTACAGAACGTCAAAGGCTGCTTGTCAGAGTTCCTGGCTCTTATGGTCCCTGGCGACCACCAGGCAAGGGGCAGTGTGTTGTCTGTTTCGTATTCCTAACGACCTTCCTTTAGCTGTTTTACTTGATTCTTATTTTTCTACCACTTTCCGGAGTGTTTGCAGGTGAAACTATTTTCAAAGGCCTCTTGGAGGAAGCATCGGTGTAAGCAAATCGGAGGGGTGTGTACTTTCAGTCGCGCAAACTAAATCTGAATTCCAGACTTGGTTCTTGAGCAGTTGGTTCAGCACATCTGGAATCCAGTGTTCCCTGAGGAACAGGAAAAAGACACCCACACCACTGGGCTGTCTCTGTGACTGTTAAATGGAGGAGCTGGCACAGGGACCCCAGTTGGTGCTCAACACAGGGAAATGGCTCTTCTCTTCCTCCCACCCGTGCAGAGGAGCACCGTTGTTCTCTCTGTAACTGCATGCGGACTGGGTTGCCTGAATTGAGCACACACAACTACCCCCCAGGGCGGAGGTGGGCACAATCTCACAGACCTACAGAGCCTGGTGAAAACTAAGAGCCCTAGACTTGAGGACAGGGTTCTGGCCAAGGTTTTCAGTAAAAAAGGGTCGGACTTCCTATGATGTCTTAGGGTCAGCTAATGTGAGCCTTGGAAAACAGATATCAGCCAGGGGTGCTGTGACAGCAGACCTGAGGAGAGTCCCCAGCACAACTGGAATCATGTCACATTCAATTCATTTGACCCCCATGGCAATCCTGTGGGGCAGAAACTCTTCCAGCTCCTACTACAGGTGAAGAGTGGTAACTCAGCCATGCAAACACAGGCCCCAGTGCATACAGCCTGCAGTGAATGGCCAGACTCAGAAACCCAGCTTCGCTTCAGAAGTTCCAGTGTGCCTAACTGGGCCAATTCCCAGGGTCATGCTTCCACTTATGCCACAAAGTACAGGACTTATAAAGGAAAATTTGGAGCTTTTCCAGGTAAGAAAGAACATGATTACAATAAACATAGAATGTCGTAGAGTGAAGGGGTGCAGGAGGGCTTTGATGTCATAGCATAGTGGGGATGGGAGGGCTCTCCATCTTTCTTTTACAAAGTCTATTTCCTGTGTGCAAATGGAAATGTATGATTGATATGGCCATCTATATTTCTTTCTGACTGATTTTTAAATGCTTCAATTTATCTGTTCTTTATCTGCTCAGTTTATTTTGGGGGGAAAAACCCACATTAACAAGTGGTCAGGTGGCACCATCTTAAACAAGGGCAATCACGTGGTCAAGCTGCCATCTTAAGTAAGGTCAAAACAGACAGGTCATGTGGCCTTACCAGCATCTTTACTAAGGGCACCAAAAAGTCACTCCCTTTCTGTGGCTTGAGCATGTGTCAGGCACCCAGCACTCAGGCCGTCTGTATGGGGGAGAGGTCAGGAAATTGCTTCACACCACATATTTGTTTTACAGGCTGAGAAAGGGACTCTGGTTTTGGCCTGGTGTTCCTCAATGCCTCTCTCAGGGTCGAATGGGCAGGGCCCAGAGATCTATTCCCCCCACGTACTGGCGATAAAGTTTTTAATACAAATCTGTAATTCTGCTAGAACTCAAGGGTATGAGTCTACTTCTGCTGTTTTACAGATACCCATTGTCTGATCTTCTACGATATGGGTTTCAGTACTGATTGATAATACTAAGTTATCTAAAACTTTTATTTCCTTTTATAAAATAAAAATTCATATAAGCCTCAGAGGATCAAAAGAAACCATTGGATCCACTTCACAGAGGTCAAATGAGCTCCAGATAAATGAGTTTCCTCACATGTCTGTTCCTGGGGATGGTATTTCGCTCCCTCCTGGCCTCCCTTTCCCAGTCACTAAGACCGTGGGCCAAAAGGTTCCAAATAAATTCATACATTTTAACTCTCATCTCTAGTCTATATTTCAGCAGGCTGGCAGAAACATCAAAACAACAGTCGTGGACCACAACCTACAGCACTTCTCTTGCTGTGGATGCCAGCAGAGACTCTTGTCTATGTGACATGGACCAGCCCAGACAAATGCAATTGTTTCCTTTCTCTGCAGCTAGGTCAGATGACCACATACTTCTGATAAACACCACATTTCCTGGGTTCCCTCCCTACCTTTAACTAGCCAGAGTCCTGACCACCTGCGCCCTATTTCAGCTTGAAACAGCTATGGGGAATACGTCATCCTGTGCTCCCTGTTCCAAGGACAGGCTGGAGGGCTAGGTTAAGGATGGAACCCCTGGCATAGAGTCCACCAAAAGGGTCTTTTTCCTTTTCTCAGAGGGTCCTTTTCTCAGAGTTGGGCCATACCCCGACTCTGTTCCCATTCAGCCTTGGGATCTTTTCCATGTCACTCTTCTTTGCCTTCTCAGGAGACAGCTTAAGAAATAATTATTTCTATATAAGTCATTCAGGATTGTAGTCTGGCTATACTCAGGGATCAGAACTATAGCTACAGGGCATTAGAAATGTTTGATGGATTCAGATATCACTGCCAATGGCTTAGAGAATGTCTCTCCTTGCTCAGGATCTATTCAGGCTTAAGAATGTAGGCCTCCCTGTCCTTGCTGACTTCGTTGGTCTGTGACCAACTGGGAAACCTGTATATTCATATTTAATTTATATATATGCTCTCAAAGTTATATATACATGTATATATATGTGTGTATATATATATATATACACATTTAACAGATTTTGTTCCCCCAGTCCTCAAATACCTGTAGAGATCTGACTATGACATTTAATATAAAAGCTTTTGATGACAGAGAGACATGTCAGCTCCTGGCAGCATCCTGTATCTCCTCAAGAAGACAGATGGCCACAGAAGAACTTCCACCCAGAAGCTCATGGCAAGGCTGGCCATGCAGCAAAAAGCTGAGATCCTGTCCAGACTGTGAATATGAGGAGCAACAGGGATTGGTTGTCCTCTCTGCCAAGACAGGTAGGATGACCTCCCCAGATTTCTACTCCACAGGAAAAAAAAAATCTGTCACATCTTCTGGGCCTATCAGCTGAACACATGCTGCCTTTGGGGCTTCTGTCCCCCAACGACCACAGACAGACTTGGGATTGCTGCCTAGGTAGCTGGAAAGCTGTCTCACTTCTTAAATTTATCCTTCTCAGATCTGACAACATTTGATGACTAGGGTATCAGTTTAACAGCCCCAATCCCAAGATTATATATATATGCTCTCCAATTACAGACAGGTATGCCTCATTCACAGACTTCATAGTACAGAATAGACTGGTTTCAGATATAACTCCAGAGGTTCAAAGTTTTAATATTGATAAATGCAGCTTTGATAAACTGATAGAACATTGACTACAAAGAGTTCTTAAGAGTCCTTAAATGTCTATGGATTTTTAACCCTTTTGCTATGATGTAAATCCATTCCAGCTGTCTTCCAGATACCTACAGGTTCCTAGAAAAAGTTCTGCCAAATCTATTCCAGCTGTCTTACAGATACCTGCAGGTTCCTGGGAAAAGTTCTGCCACTGTGTCAAGAAATCTGGTCTGATGAAAACTAACAATCTCCAGAGTCCATTTCTGACCCCCTCTATTTTTCAAGTGTACTTTGCAGATTTACTGTTCCTGCCTGACCTCCAGAGAAACAGCAGATGCCAGGGCTTCTATACTCCTGATTTGGCATGCCATTTCCCCCCAAGCTCCTGGAACACCATTGCTGCAAGCTGCCTCCTCAGCTCCCTCAAGGAACGTTCCTGAGATCTCCCTCCGTGCATGACTCCCAGCATCCCCCTTCCCGCTTTGCCCCTTGTCAGATTGAAGCAGTCTCAGGAATTCAGCGCCCTTGTTCCCCAATGTGCTTCCATAGCTCACCTTTATTTATAATAATCAAAATGGAGCAATGTTAATATTCTGACCTGTCCCTTGAAATCCCACCCCTTGGGGCCACCCTGCATCCTGATGTAAAAGCCTCATTTTAAGGAAAAACTCCTCCCCTTCCTCTCTCTCTTCCACTCTCTTTCTTCTCTGCCATGAGGTGTGTACACCTCCACTTTTCCTGTCTTCTCTTCCTCTCTTTCCTTTCTGTCTCTTTATCTCTATATTATAATGAACTCTTTCCTCAGATGCAGCGCCTGGGTTGTGAATGAATGTCCGCCGTCACCGCTGCTGCCATGCCTGCATGGTGTGTCTTGCCTGCCACCAGCCGCTGCATCTGCCCAGCATGCCAGCATGTTTCCCTAAATGCGTGGGATACCCTCAGGGTCCCCCACATGCATATATCATAACAGGCAGGGTGTGGGAGAGTGGTGGATATGGGAGGGTTCTGATGTCATAGAGTTGTGGGAATGGGGGAGGAGGGCTGCACTGGTTCCTTCCTAGATTCTTGGTTCAGTGTGAGACTTAAATTAGAAAGTAAATTTCTTAACAATGAGGTCACAGGAGCAGCACCTTCTGCCCACCTCCTTTGCTGGAAGCCCTGTCCCTCCTCTCAGTCTACAGCTGTCCACTGTCTGCTCTGGATGGGAGAGACAGGATATGAATGGAGCAGGCTGAAGTCCATGGAAATAAGGGTTGGCTTCTTCCATTTTCCTCAACATCCAGGACCCAGAGCCTGCAAGACCAGCTGTCTGGGGGTTGAGGGATGGCCTCTATCTCAGCATCCAACTTCTTGTCTTCTGGGCCTCCTTGGAGAGAAAGAACAAGAAGGTGTGCTCACACTCAATAAGTTGCTTTACCATCCAGCCACTCGCAGGACCTCTGGGAACTGTGACTGCTCATAGGTAGGAGGAGAATATAATCCATCTAAATCACAGATGTGCAGTCCTAGTGTGTGTCGGGCATGGGATGCACAAATGAAGCCTCTGGCCTCTGACAGCTGAGAGTCTAGAGACAATGAGACAAGCTTCCTTCACTGTCCTATGGTGATTTCATGTGGCCAAAAGGTCAGCGTTCCAGGTGGAAGCAGCAAGTGCAAAGGCCCTGAGGTAGGGCTGTGTGTGCTGTAGCTGAGAGATGGCCAGAGAAGGCACAATGGTAAGGGTGGCTAGAAATCACAGGGACACTCAAGTTGAATCTCATAAGGTTTGCATGTGTCCATGTGTGAGCAGGTGCGTGTACATATATGTGTGCCTCTATGTAGAGGCCAGAGGTTCACTTTGAGTGTCTTCCTCTATTACTTTCCACCTTGTGTTTTGCAAGAACTTGAAGCTCACTGGTTTGGCTAGACCATTCCCTGACCCCCCTCTCTCTCTGCCTCACAAGCATCAGGATTGAGGGGGCACACTGTGGAATCTAGCTTTGCATGTGGGTGCTGGGATTAAACAGGTTCTAATGTTTTCTTAATTTTTATTTTTATTTGATGTGCATGGGTGTCTGCCTGCATGTATGTCTGTGCACTGTGTGTGTGCAGTGCCCACAGAGACCAAAGAAGGCTTTGGGTCCCTCTTGGAACTGGGATTATATATGGTTATGAGCCTCCAGGTGGGTTCTGAGAATTGAACCCAGGTCCTCTGGAAGAGCAGCCAGTGTTCTTAACCGCTGAGCCATCTCTCCAGCCCCACTCATGCTTTTGTCTCTCTCTCTCTCTCACACACACACACACACACACACACACACATACTATACCAACTGAAACATCTCCCCATCACATTCCATAGAGACGTGTGGACCACGGTAAAGACTGTAGTTTACTGTGAATAAACAGGAAGCCATCAAAGTGGTATGACATGGGGGAGCAGCGATCGGATTTAAATAATTATCCCATACAATACCCTCCCACAGCGATTGCAGAAACAGAAAATGACTGACCAATCACCAAGGTAGGGTCTTAGAAGTTGCTATGCTGGGAGGGGGACATTTAACCAAAGAAAAGACTTTGCCCTTTGTGAATCTGGATCAAAAGCAGAGATGCCATATAGCAAGACAAAACACACACAGAGCCATACCACAGCTGAAGGATGGCCACAGCCTCAGGGTTCTGTGCATGCCATGTGAAGGACACGTCCTTTATATCCTCCAATGTCCCCATGTTCTCTCCACAAGGAACCCCACCCCAGTCACTATCTCATCTGTTGTGATTTGAATGTGAAATGTCCCCCATCAGCTCCTGTGTTTGAACACTCGGCTCCCAGTTGGTGGCACTGTTTGGGAACCTTGCAGAACCTTTAGGAGGTGGATGGAGTCTTGCTGGATGAAGTAAGTAACTAGGACCAGGTTTTGAGGTTTTATATAGCCCAGTGTGCTTCCTGTCCTGTCTGCTCTCCACTTCCTGGCTGTGAGTATAACGCCTCTTCAGCCAGCCACTATGCCTGCCCTGTCACGGTCCCTTCCTAAACTGTAAAGAAACCCTTCCTCTCTTAAGTGGCTTCTCGTCAAGTGTTTGGCCACAAGAACACTAACATAGATAGCACCTACCTCTGCTATAGCTTCGCCTGCCTTGGTGGCTTACTTTGCACTATGTCCTTGTTACTAGCTGCCTCCGTGAACTGCCAGGGAGAAACACTCATTTTGCCTAGTAAATGTTGGAGAACTGAACCTGTGTCCTCGGAACCAGTCACTCCAACCACCTGAAACCCTTCACCCCGAGAAATTAGATCCATCATGTTAAAAACAGAATAAGAAAGCAAGCAAGTAATCTCAGCACTCAGGAAGTAGAGGCAGGAGAATCAGGAGTGCAAAGCAGCCCGGGTCACGTGAGAGATCCCATCTCAGAGGAAGCAAAGACATAAATAAATATAAAATAAAATGAGAAAGAAAAAGGAGACATTCACTCAGGGCACTCAGGTCCTTCTCTAGCTCCCCAGACTGCTACAGCGAGATCCAGGGCTCTGCTTCCAGAAATGGAACCACAGCTCAGGAACTCTCCAGTGGACCTACCCCAAGGGCCACTCAGATGCTCACATTGCAGATAGGCTAGGTAGCCACTTGCCCAGCCCTCATCCTGGCCACAGGAGCCATACTTACCCCTGAGGAACTTAAGAGACATGTCACCCAAAGGCTTGGCTTCTGGGGGGCTGGTGAGAGCGGGAAGCAGAAGGGCCTTAGGAAGAGCAGCCGCTGGCTGTCACTCCTTCTTCCTCAGGGCTTCCTGATGCTTGCCTCTGCTGGTACACACAACCACAGACCCCAGAGAAATCTGGGAGTCTAAGTGAGAATCCAGGCTCCCTAGATCACTGCTTGGTGGCCTTGGGAATGTTGCTTGACTTCTCGGGACCACTACTGATGCAGGATTTTCCTCTAAAGGCATACTGTTGATTACATCCTGATACCTAGGGGGCACCTGGCACAGAATCCAGCTCAGAAAAAAAGTGTGCTTTGAGCAGATAGGGCCAGGCTGTACTGAAGTGGGGTGGGGGCAGAGGGGAGATTGACGGGTATGCTCAACAGCAGAAACTGAAGAATGAATAAAACCCTAGGTGGAGTTGGAGAGAGGAAGAGAGGAAGGAAAGGGAGATGACTCCAGGGTCAGAAATGAGACCCGAGCCCCAACTCCGTCGAAATGGGAGGCAAAGGCGGGATCAGAAAATGGGAGCATGCCTTCCCACGTGTTCCTCTCCTCCCTTCAGACACCCCAGCCCACCCTACCCCTATCTCTACCCTCACCCCAGCTGGCACTTGCACAACCTCCTGAAATGCAGTCACCTGGGACTCCCTTACCTTCTCAGTTGGAGCCCAGTCTGCCCAAGACCTCAGTCTACCTTCATCTGCTGTGTGTCCAGCATACCTGTGACCACAAGGGGGTGGTGATGCTAACACTCACCTCTGTTACCTGGCCCTTTGCAGGATTAAGTCACCATGCACGCACTCTGTTATTTGGCACAGGCTTTGGCAAATGCCCCCACTAGATCAACATTCTGCCTTTCTGTTTCTAAACTGGAGATGGGAAAAGGCAGACCTCAGTTTCCCTGGGTTGTGAAATGGATGCTGGAAGGATTTGGGTGACTTGAGCTCTGGGATCACACAGCTGGCACACAGCTGGGCTAAGGAGCCCAGCACAGTGTCAGAAGGAGCAAGCAAGTAGCATTGGGAGCTGCGGTTGACCAGGAGTGTTCCTGATCAACTCCACCCCACAGCTGAGGCCCAGCTGGCCTCTTACCCAGCTGGCACAGAAAGAGCTAAGCTTCATAGACTCCTGGATGGAGCTGGGGACCAGGCTCTGGATCTCACAGCTGCATGAGCTCTGAAAAGAAGGATCTATGAGTCTTGGGTCTTTCACCACACACACAGAGAAGGAGATGTTCATAGAGGAAGAGGCACCTCCGGGCAATCTCCCATGCCACCATTGCTTCCCAGCTAACTGGGGCCCCAGTGCCCCTCATACCAAAACCCTATTTCTTTACAGTGTTCCAAAAAAAAAAAATGCACCAGTTCCCTGTGGTCTTACATGCTTCAACTACGAGAGGCTAGTTCCAGCCTGGCCAGCATGGCTTTTTCTTAGGACCTTTGCACCCAGGTGTCTACCTCTAGGAAACTTCTCCTGGATGTTCTTTGAACCCCAGACTTCAAACCCCACACTCTGACCTTCAGCTTTCAGCTCACAAGTCACCCCTGCAGTGAGACTGAACTTGACTGTGTGGAAGACAAGAGAATGCTATCCATTGCTGTCTTTGAAGCTTTGTCTCGACCTGGAATTCCTACTTACCTGCTACCATGCCCTGAAGGAGTCAATGAACACTGAGCCTTAAACCTGCCTAGAATTTTGACCAAATCCCAGGATTCCTTCCAGTCTGATTTTCTTGTGTCAAAGAGGACGGCGGCCCCCTCACTAGTGACAACAGCATATCTCGGAGGTGTTGTCCAAACTCAAGAGTGGGACAGAGCTGGTCAGTCCTGGGAGTTGAGTAGACTCAGCACAGGAGCCCGCTGGGACTGGGGGAGTAAAGGAAGTGTCTTAATTCTGGATCTTCCCTCCAAAGGGATGCTTGTCCAAGGAGCATCCCTGTGCTTCCAGCCCTATTTATCCTTTCGCCCTCCTGCACACCCTCAGAGGATGGAGCCTGGAGAGATCTCTTCTGACTTCACTGGCGAAGTGAAGGGCTAGGGAGGGGAGGCAGAAGGCATAACCCTGACCCTGTGCCCGGTGCCCTGAACTCTCCATTGTTCACCTCCCAACCTATTCTCCAGATTGAGCATTTATTGTTGTAATCCTCGGGGAGAACCCAGAAGGGCCCTGAACACATGCAAGGCGTGTTACTGGCTAGCTGCAGCCCCATCAGGGCAACTGCCATGACAGCCCTCCCAGGACCACTATCACACTTTGAGGTCAGGTGATAAACAGCCCATGATGAAAGGCTCTTTCTCTCATTCTACCAAATTGTTGTGCCCACTTCACAGATGGAGCCCAAGGAAGGATCCCAAAACTTAACAGCTAGGGGAAGCCCATCTAAACACCAACTTCCAGATTGTTGAACCTGGACAGAGCCTTCTCTTTGGAAGCAACCCAGCCCTCCACACTCAGGAGTTCAGCACTGACCACTGGATAGAAAAAGGGGTGCGGTGTCTCTCTAAATGCAGCAACATTAATGAGGTACCAGCATATGGGAAAAGAGTCCAGTCCATTTTGGAGTAGCCAAAGGAGGGTGTTGCAGAGGGAATGTTCCTAAAAATGCCATGCTGTGGCAGGCAAAGGTTAGACGTTGCTCCGTGTCTGGTGGACTTTCTCTTGCTTCTTGGCCAACACAGCAAATTGTTCCTGCAGCCCTACATATGCACAAACAGATACTCGGGGCTGAATGTGGGTATCTGCCCAGTTGAACTACAATGCAGAGATTGCCTGTGCCTGCACAAGTTGGAGGGCGAGATAACCCCTGCTGTCCTACAGCGAGATAGCCCCTGCTGTCCTACAGCACCAGATTCAAATCCAGCCAGTTTGTCTCCTGAAAAACTGGGTAGCAAAATCCCTCATAGGGATCTGTGCCCATGGGGATGAGGATGGAGGAGGTGTGGCGGGCCCCAAGAACCAGTAACCGAGGGCAGACCGTTAAATTTGCTTCTAACTAAAGCTCAAAGGCAACTCTTTATTGCACCTGTTAAGATGTGCTAGGCCCCCCACAAAGGCATTCAGGGTGCAATCAGAGCCTTCATGAGACATAGTAAATTGCTAGATAAAGGTCACCATCCAGATGGAAACAAACCTGGACTTGAGCCCCATGTCTCAGGCCTGAGTGGTCAGCATACTCTGGCTCTTTGAGGTCTCCTGGAAGGTTGGGACACAATTCTACCTGCTCTGTTAAGAACCCATGATCCATATTTGTTGTTGAAGGGGACAAACACATTGCAGAGCTTTTCATGTTGTTCCTGTGACCACTAGAAAACAGGAGAATCTTGCACTTGGTATATGGGGAAAAGACAGACTCAGTGAAGTTAAAGAACTCGTCTCCAAATGTCAAAAACCAGCAAGCACAGGCAGACAATCCAGCTCTGTGCCAGCAATCAGACATCAACAGACTGCAGTACCTAGTAGTACTCTGGCCATTCCTAGCAGCACCCATGTCTTTGTGCCTGCCTGACAGAGGGTGGATGCTGGACAGACATTCCAGATCTTGGGCCTGGGTTCTGTCTAAGCCTGAGCAGAGTCAGGTCCCTTGGGAGCCCCTCTTGGGAAGACATGAGAGGCTTTGCCAAATACAGAGCAGCTGTTCTGCTCTGGGGAAGAAGAGGGCTCCTGATGTTCAGGGGAGTGGCCCCCAGCATTCCCCACCCTCACCCCCATGAAAGCTCTGCACCCTAGAACTGACTATGTACACATATGTACATGAGGACCCAACTCCCAGTGCCTAAATAGTTACACACACCCTCCTGCATAGCATTCCTCTGGTGCTCACACTTGTGCCTGCACCCAGGACCTAGGATGCTGTGATCAGTGCTTCTCCCACTGAGACCCACTCTCCGTTCTCTTCCAGGCTTTTCTGTGCCTCTCCCTGGGTCTCTCCAGACACCATTCCTCAGGATTTCTCCCCCTCCATCTAGATCTGCCTCTCTCCTATCTCTCTTTTCTCCGAGGTAGTGTGTTTCTGTCAGCAGATCTTAAGCCTCTGGCTCTCTATGGACGTTAGAGGGTGGCCCTGACAGTGTGAGCTTTGCCTCTATGAACTAGGGCCTTGTGTGTATAACGTGTAGGTCTATCGGCTGTGTGTGGCTGTCTGTCTGTGTCAGTGGGCTGTGTGTTGGGTTTGTGCACAAGGTTGTGTGTTTGTTGGAGTATATGTGCCATCTCCTGATTTTGTGAATGTGGTGTGTGACAGTGGGTCATGTGTTGGGCATGTGTGTGGGTCTGAGTTGTGCGTCTGGGATGCACGTGTTGGCTTTGTGTGTTTGCTGGGGCGTGTGCTGGTGTGTTGTGTAGATGTGTGTGGGTCGGTCGTGTGTGCACAAGCACTTTGTAGGCTCTTCCTGTGGTGTAGAGAGCCCGCGTGCATTGGGCAAGGGGACTGTAGGCAGTTGACATTATGAAGAGGCGGCTGTCGCCGCGGGGTGGCGCTGTGGAAGAGGCAGGCGGGCTTGTGGCCAGGGCCCTGCAGGGCCGAAGTGTGCCGGGGAACCAGAGCTGTGGAGCGGAGCTGAAGGGATCTTCTGAGTCTGGGGTGCAAGCTTGGGGTGCAATGGGGGAGAGTGGGCACTTGGCTGTGGTAGTTGAGGATCAGGTGCTCCCGGTGGCTCCCGGCTGAGGGACGGGGGTCTGATGCGGAGGAGCTAGCAGCTGGAAGGACAGGACGGAGCCGGGGAGGACGTGCGGCCCCGGGGGCTCGGCCAGGCCGGCGCCAGCCGAAGAGTTGAAAGGCGGCCGCTGCCTCTCCTCTCGGCTCCCCTTTGAGCCCCCGATGGCTCTGGCGGAGCGCAGGCCTGGACCAACCGGGCTCACCTAGGGACCTCGGGTCACTAAGGGGCCCCACGATGGGACGCTGGATCTGTAGGCCTCCTGCGCGGCCTGGACAGTCCGCCCAGGATCAGCTATCCGAGCCACGTACCCTGAAACTAGGCGCTTTGAACGCGAGCCCCACCCAGTCTCCCGGGTCGCGACCGCCTCAGCCTGGCTACCCACGCCCAGAGCTCTGGTGCCCCAAGGCCCCTGCCCTGGCCAGCGTCATCTCTGCCTCAGCTACCACGCTGCGCCGTCTCTAGTCCTGCGGCGTCGTCAGAAACGGAATTTGCAGGCTGGGTTTCCGTGATCTTTCCAACAAAATGAAAACGCCGGTGCAGACGGCCTGCAGGGCAGGGAAGACGTCCCCCTCACGACCCTAGGAACAGTGCTTGCTTTTGGTCATGGGAAAGGGGTTAAAGTCACAACTGGGACCCAGATCACCCGTGGCTGGTTGCCCGGGACACTCGCATTTCGTGCGAGAACTGTCATGGCATTCAGTGCCCCTCAGCTATAGAGACTCGGGCTGGTGCTCGGGAATGTGTAGGTACCTAATGAAATGGGATCGAATCCCTGTTCCGTTTCTTCATTAATTGTGTGTCCTGTCACCTCTCTGGGCCGCAGTAGCCCTCCAAGGCTATAGAAATCTAGGTTTGAGAGGAGAAGTGAAGCCGCCGGCACACACGGTAACATGCCCAACGAGTAGGTTCCAAGAACTGACTCTTCTACCACAGGGCCCTAGGTGGTGACCCTCATTTCCCGCGATCGAGACCAGGAAACTGATCCGTAAAGAACCGGGCCAGGGACCAGCGACAGACATCACTCTCGCTTGAATAGACAAGGAACTCCGCCCCAGAACCGACAGTGAGAAGCGGTATCCATCTCCCGGCCGCAAATTTCTGCTGAACTGAATTTAAAGGGGCCTCGAAAACTGGACGTCAATCCAGTGGGCTGCTCAGAGACTGCAAACATCTATTGGGCACTTTCTGTGTACCCAGCCGTCTAGAAAGAGAATTAGAAAACGAGGTGTGCAAAGAAAGGGCTAACTACAAAGAAATAAAAATAGAAAAAAAGAAAGAAATGAACGGACCCAGTAGTGGAAGGAAACCCCGACCCAAGACTGCTTCCTAAGGCCACGGTGCTTGCGGGCGGGGGTCCGAGCGAGGCTCGGGTGGGGGAAGAGGAGGCGCGCCCGCCTCGCCTGCAGCTACCGCCTCGCTGGAGCCATGGCGCGTCTGCAGAACGCAAACCGTTGCTCATTACGGCAATTATGTTGCTCTAAATTTGCCTCGACCCTAAATTGCTAAACTCAGAGGAGCCATGAGGCCCAGGAGCTTGGGCCGGAGGAGACACGGGATCTTGCCCCGCCATTCTTCTATTCTGAGTGAGGGGAAAGGACTTTCTGCGTCAAGAACGCGCGCGGCGCGAGCTGGAAATGCAGACTCCAGGGGAATCTTCTGCGCCCCGAGTGCCAGTCGGGTTAACACTTCCCCAGATTCTAGGAGCGAGGATGATGAGGATACCAGGACCCCTTGCCCCGGTGAGAAAGCCGAGGTACAGCAGGATGGCATGACCCTGCCTACGAAAAGGGCACACAGGCACTGAGGCAGGATCCAACACGCAGCCACCTCGACCCACCCGGCACAGACTCGGTACCACTGTCTACCTAACCATCTCCACTGGCTTTCTAGGAAGGAACCCAGGAGATTCAACATGGGAGTCAGGACGTTTCGGGTTCAGGGGGGTATACTGAACTGTCCTAAACTGTCCCTAAACTGCTTATTTAACCTAAGTGACTGACAGCCAGAAGCAGAGGGACGCCTTAGCTTCCAAGTGCCTCTAAAGGGCATGTGGTGTGGGAACCCAACCTTGTAAGTGTAATTGTTCCATCATGACCCAGGTCCTGGATTTGGCTTCCAGAGGCCCAGAGACTCAGAGTCACTCCCCAGAGTCCTTCCAGACTGTCCCAGTAGTAGACCCAAGATCCATGACAAAGCTCCTTAAACTTGTCCTTCTTTTAGGGAGGAGGGTGTGACAAACAGCCAGAGACATAGAATCTTAAGTCCAGCTACAGCAGGCTGGAGGACCTAAGGCCAAGGTCCCTCTGGAGTATCTTGGGGCCAGTGCAGAATCCTTCCAACGCTCCCCCCCCCCCCATCTTAGTCTCATGGAATTCCCAGGCCACTCTGAGCCAGAAGCAGTTTCTACCTTTTAATCGTGGAGACGTCCACATCTCCCTCATGCCCAACCCCAGGTACTAGGGTTCTGGGTTCCCCCTCCTGACATCCCTGGACTCAGGTTGCCCAGGACTCTCCTGCATGGAGTTTGGATACTCAAGCTCCCACCAGAGGGAGGTTGGTGGCCGGGGAGCACGGAGATTTGGTGAGGCTTAAGGGGTGGTCACTACACCAGAGAAAGAGGTGGGGGGTAATAATAGGCTCCATTTACCAAGGGGTCATTTTCTGTCTTTCCCATCCTTGCAGAATTTTCCTCAGAAAATAAACTTGCACTTATATATTTCAAACATATTTCTTGGAAGCCAGAACTTGACTACATAAAGGAAAAACCCCGTTTAAGAGGACAGGAGAGCAGGGCCCAGGTACCGGGTAGCCTTGGGTTTTCTGTACTCTTCAGTAGAGCTGAATATTTGTGTGTTGTAACAGAGGCTGGGCTAGCTGTGCAAAGCTCTTTGGGCAGCTCGAAATGAAACTCCATACATTGTGTCTGCCCTGGTGGCTGTTTAGAGACCCCCACCCTCTCCCCCTTCAGTAGGAAAAACAGGTTTGAGGGGGCAGGAATTGTCTGGATTAACTGTTGACAGTCATCAAACCGTTTGGGCCAAGTCACTTTGTTCTCATAGACAGTTTAAAAGGGGAGGAGGGAAAAAAAAGAGTCAGTTGTAGGTGGAAAAGAGCAAGTGTCGATTTCAGCTTAAAGTGAATTGGAAAATTGAGCCTAATTATCCTAGGTAATTGCTCCAATTCTCCATTTGACTGTGCTAATGCAAATCTCTCCTGTGTGCCCCCCCCAAATGATTCCTGAACATCTTCCTGTCGCCTTTGAAAGTTGCTCATATAAAACTGCCACCAAACTGGAAAGCAATTGTATACGTGAAGAGAAAGAAGGACCAATAAAACACACAACTAAATTCACAGACATCATATCTTGTAGCTTAAAATTAATTTATTTAACAAATATAGCTATAATATAAATGATAATAAAATTTCAAATATACAATATATTACATAGTACACACGATCCCTTCAAAAGGGATGTTCGAGAGCCGCGAAAATGTACTGTTAAATAGAAACAGATTTTGTTTTTCTTACTTTTTTTATCCTGGTCCTGGGAAATTCTCTTCAACCTACCTTTGTAAAGCACCAGCACGCGCCCTGCCCCCTCAGAGCAATGCTTTGCTGCTAAGGCTCTTGGAGTTTGACAGAGGAAGGAGCTGGGCTCCTTGCTTTCTACAGGACCGTGTTCGTTTTCGAAGCACCAAACAGCAATTTCTCTGCGCAAGTCCCGCCTGATTCCAGGACCGGAAGCAGCTGATGGAGTCATGGCCTCTAGTCCCTTTGGCCTCTAGTCTCCTTCAACCCCGGCTCTAATTCTTCCGGGGACCACGGATAAATCTCTTGGCCTCTGTGCCCTTAATTTCCACATCTATAACTCGCGGGTGTAAATCTAGATTCTCTCGAAGAATCCAAACCCTTCCGAAAGCCACTTTCCCCCCCCCAGATGGGATCAGACTTGGAGAACAGTAGGAAGGAACTGGAGGAATTGTAGCAGGGGGTTTTAAGAGAAGGGGCAGGCGGTGTTGGGCAGCGGAGCTTCCTAGGAAGGACTCCAGCTACTAGAAAAGGTGGCTGGGGGCGGGGTAGTGGCACCACAGGGAGGCGATTCTGGACCCACCTATGTCAGGTGGTACATGCTGTAACCGACATGGGCCGTGTAGAGTCCCACGGGCGCCACCGGCAGCGCAGCGCGCTGGAAGGGACCAGAGGCACTGTAGAGCGAGGCGCCCGCGGCCGCGGCTACCGCGGCAGGACCGCCGAGAGGGAAGGAGAGGCCGAAGGCGGCGGGCGGCAGCATGGGCTTCGCGGCCATCTTCAGCTTCTCCAGCTCGGCCTCCTGCAGTCTCTTGGCCTTGGCGCGGCGGTTCTGGAACCAGATCTTCACCTGCGTTTCGGTGAGGCTGAGCGAGCTGGAGAACTCGGCGCGCTCGGCGATGGACAGATACTGCTTCTGGCGGAACTTGCGCTCCAGAGCCAGCAGCTGCGCGGTGGTGAAGGGCGTCCTCGGCTTGCGGTTGGTCTTGTGCTTTCGTAGGGTGCAGGCCGGGGGACTCAGTCTTCCTAGGGGGCCGGGAGAGGAAAAAAGGCAAGGAGTTAAGAGTGTACTACTAAGGGGCAGAAACCATTCTAGATACTGAATTTCTCCCAAGCACCTCTATGTTGGACACTATGGAGCATTTGAAAATATTTTCTCCATCTGTATGTAACCCAACCCCCGTAGGGCAGAAGTTCTTGCCTTACTAAGACTCCAGATGAACTCTAACCATGTTCAATGCTGAACTACAGTGGGGCAGAGACAGTGCCAACGTATCTTAAAGTCAGGCCTTCCCCATCCGGGGCCTCTTCTGGGCTACTGCACAGAGAGAAGATGAATGCTAAGGGGGCCATAAAACATTCAGGGACCCCTAAGCCCAGCCCAGGGTCATACTGGGTTTTATACTTTAGGCATGCATTTGTATTTGTGTCCACCAAAGGTACTGCATTGATGCTAGGCATAGGCATAGAATGGATTGAAATTCCACGCTTTCTATCAAACGGCATGCTTCTACTGAGCTCTAGGGCCAATCAAAAGAAGAGCGCCATCCAAGAGGTCACACTGTGACAATTCTAGAATATATAGGAGGCTGTTTATCTAGACGTGCTGCTGTTTCAGATCCTCTCGGTTTTCCCTACAGTCTCTCCTAACGCAATGCCTGGGTTCTAGGACCACACCAAGCATAGTGTGGGGGGTATGATAGCTTTTCCAACATAGTTCAGTTTCAAGAGACGGGTGATGCCCACTTGTCTTCTTTCAGTTTTCCCAGTAAAGGTTAAATCTCAGCAGAGTGCTGCCACTGTGTGGAGGGCAGGCCCAGTTAGGGGACTGGGTTTCAATCCTCCATCACCCCTGCTATGCGGGGCAACACTGTGGCAGGATAAAACAAGCCTCAACAAATCCCCTCCCCCAACACCACACACACACACACACACACACACACACACACTCCCCACTTAGTGAGTGCCTTGACTTGTGGTCCTAGAGTCTGAAGTTCTAAACCAAATTCCTAAGTCTCCAAGGAGGATGCTTTGTCTCTGCAGCAGCTTTTCCTTTAAGAAAGCAAATTGAAATTGAGGACATCTCACCATGCGGGTTTTGCCTAACTATGCACTTCTTGGCACTTAAAAAAATATAATAATAACCCTTTGGGCCCTCAGACCACTAGGATGTGAGTCAAACGAAATTTCCAGTTAACATCCCCCTTCTTCCCCAGCTCAGGCTACAGCGTGTCCGGAAAGAAGCTGGCCCCAGACTCGTTTTCCGCCAGGCAGTTCGAAAGAAGGGAGGGTTCATAGGGAAATGTCACTTTGGTCAACAGCAATAGTCCAGCTCTGGGCCACCTTCGCCAACCATCAGGCCCGGGGAGGGGCTGTCTTTTCAAAGACGTTTAATCCCCAGATAAAAATCGTTCCTCAGCATCATGCCATTGAATTTGCAATGCTATTATGGTGCGAAATAATCGGAGGAAACGAGGAAAACTTGGGAATTTCCCGTGCTCCTGAAATATCTTCGAGCGGGTTCGCTGGGGAAAGACGCCTGAGGGCCACGAGGATTTAGGACTATCCCGGAACACGCCGCTGGCTGCTGGGTCGGCTTTGAAAGCTAGGTCCAACACATTCGGGAGCTAGCAAAAGCGATTAAGGGGGAGCTCCTTTTGGCTGTCTTGTTGCCCCGCCCCCCTCCACTTGTCCACGATTGTCCCCTCTTGCTAAATCATCCACCCGCCCAGAACACCAACTAACTGCTTAGAACTTGATGAGTGGGGGAGGAGTTCTGCAGAGCTTCGGAACCCCTGGAGAGGTTCTTTAATGGAGAATGGGGATTTACCGACTTCTACTACCAGAAAGTGAAACTCCACAGAGAGAGGATGTACTGGCCGCTGGGCCCATCTAAGTCGGGTGCAAAATAACTGGGTTTAGGGTCAGGTGGAGGAGCAGGGAACCCTCGGTGTCCTAAGTACCGG
>CABHPH010144479.1:0-14004 GCA_902168325.1 Peromyscus nudipes
AAAGCTGGGGGCTGAAAAGATGGCTTAGCAGTTCAGTGCACTTACTGTTCTTGCAGGGGACCCAGGTTCAGTTCCCAGCACCCACATCAGGTAGCTCACAACCACCTGGAACTCCGGATCCAGGATATCTAACGTTCTCTAGCCTCTGTGGCTACCCTCACACACATAGTGCACATACAAACACAAACACACACATAAATTTAAAATAAACAAATAAATCTGAATAAATTGAACTACTTCATTTATTTAAGTTCTTTTGACTTGGATTGCCTGGAATTCCCTTTGCTTCCCATCTCCTACACACACACACACACACACACACACACACACACAGGCTTTCTATCTAATTGTTGTACACCAAGCAAGTACCACACACTCCTTCATTTCCTTTTTCATGGATCCAACCAAAGGGAAGAATAAAAGTTGCAGATCTTGGCCAATCCAGAAGTTCCTATAGTTTTTGTTTGTTTGTTTGTTTTGTTTGTTTGTTTGTTTTGCACCCGGATGAGATAATATTCATTAACTTGAAGTACTGGGTGGGTAGGAGGGAGCTGTGAGTCACTAGGTCTTCAGGGGAATTGTTAAGATTCTACATCTTGTTGGGAAAGAAGAGATCTTAGTTTTTCACTGTTCTTACACACACACACATTTCACAGTGTATTAAACACTCTGTAATGAAAATGAAAAAGAAAGAAACAGAATAAATGAGATTGTACTTTTAAGACACTCCCTCTGACTTCCCCTTGAGCACATAGTGCTGTTTGTATTGCTAGTTTACTGAATGCCATCGCCCCATGTTCAAGGTCCTTTTTAGAAGCCATCTCTCCATAGCCCTCCCTGGCATTTCCCTGTGCCATGGCTCCCATCTCCACTCCAGTCCTCCCATGGGGAAGGAGTTGGACATGTCACCTCTACAGAGGAGAAACAAGACTTGATATTCTCTGTATTTGAGATACCTACAACAATGTCGTCTTGCATACTCAGTATTTACTCAATGCAGTTTAGGATAACGTAGTTGTCTCATTTATGAGCTAATATAGACTAACCATTCACATTACAGCCAAATCTGGTTTGCAGCCTCCAACGGATGACTTCTGTCCAGGTGCTCTGAACCTCACTGACATGTTGGAAGTGACGCCCGCCGTTATTTGGCCTAGTTTTCTGTCCTGGCCCGTGAATGATTGCCACAATCGTAGACGTGAGCTCATTTGAAGGAACGAAATGAGCTCGCCCAACGATCATTTAACAGACCTGGCATAATTATCAATTTCCTCTCGAAGCTAACATTTGCTGAAAGAAAAGGGGAGAGTCTATTAATAATCAAAACACTTGACTTTCTGGATCCATTCCACCTAACGAGGAGAATTCCATTCTCCAGTCTTGGGCTACAGCCAGGTGGTCTCTTACCAGGAATCATTTCAACTTCTAATCACAGTTCAACAACCGTGCACCAAATCATATACAAGTATTGATATTTGCAGTTAAATTATATCAAATGTCAATGCAATCAACTCATTAGCAGCCTTGTAGCAAGGCCCCATGCTCACTACCTGCATCTGTCCCTCTTTGATTAAGCAGTCTATGGGCCATATTCCTTGCCTGTCTCCCAGCTGATCAGCTTCATAATACCACTAATATAAAACCAAATGAGCATAAGAAGGGAGCAGTTAAAGGAGAAGAAAAAAAGAAAAATGGAGATTACCTTGCTTCCATCTTACACAGAATATTAACATGCTAGAACTGAGCAAGAAAAGCAAATGAGATTAGCAAATAGAGAATCGTTTTAACTAAAGATCACAAGAAGTCGTTAAGAAAGTCTATGATTGTCCAGAATGATCCCATTCTGCTATCATCCTTCCAACTTCCTGGCTACCTGGGATCTTAAATCTTTCTCGATGGCTGTGAAAACCATAAGCAATCCTGGAGTGTGACTGGTACACGTGGGACCTGTGGGCACGAGGTCAGCGGGCCTTACGGTATGCTGGCCCGCTGCTCCAAATTTTATATCTCTCTGTCCCTCCGTTATTGCCTGACATGATTTAACAACTGTAATTCCTTATTTAATGATGTCAAAGGTTTTTAGGAAATTGACCGTATTTCACCAACGATATATTTCTTCTTGATTACGGAGTGGTTAAAATGATTTTAAACCAAGACAGCAAAATAAAGCAGTAATAAAATCAATAAAAGGTGCTTAAAACATTCCTTCTATTAGGTAATGGCATTTAAAATATCCGTAGCTTGTAATGGCACTTAGGATATGCCCAAAAATCAATGAGCTAAATTACTTATTGAACTAGTTAATTTGAACATTGAGTTTTTTATGTATATTGATAAAATGGGCTACAGGAGACTGGCAAGTAGCGACACCACGTCCATGGTCAGATGGCTCCCTCTGCTGGAGACATGTGTTAAACGATTGTTTTCCAGTTGCAAAAGAAAGCTGCTGCTGCTGCTGCTGCTGCTGCTTTTTTTTTTAACTTAAATACACAACTTCAAAACATTGCCAACAAAGCCTACTAAAGTTCATCAGAACAGTACAAAACCATTTGTCCATACACTCTTCCAAATGGTTCTTAAGCCAGGCATGGTGACACCTGTAATCCCAGCACTCTAGAAATTGAAGCAGAAGAGTTCAAAGCCAGCCTGAGCGATACGCATAGTGAGACCCTGGCTCAAAAAAAAAAAAAAGAAAAGAAAAGAAAAGAAAGTGGGGAATTATTCTTGCTGAATGTAATATGGTATATTCAATATCAAATGGTAGATAAAAACCAAATTTTAATTACTTAACATTTTTCTTCCTAATTTCCTAAACAGTATCCTAAGGCTTTAGTATATTAAAAATAAGATTCTAAAAGCCTGTGTTCCTCCCTCTTTGATGTCAGAGGGAAGGAGTTTAAATTTTAAAGGTAAAAGCATAAATCTATGCTCAAGGAAAAGTCTATTCTCCTTACTTGAATTTGATCAAAATCAAGCTTGAACTATCTTTGAAAGGGGGTTTTTTGAGCAGCTAAGGTATCAGTCCACTGAAGAGAGTCTCATTCCTGGGCCTGGAGTTAGTAGAAGATCCCCAACGCTATTATTGCCCTTCCGCTCAAACATCTTCTATTTCAAATGTTAACTAAGTACTGTGTGAAAAGACAACCGCTTTGCAATTCCCTGCTTAGCCTTATGCTGGTGTGGCGTTCCCAAGAGCTCACCTCCTTGAGCTCTAGCTACAAAGGGGAGCTTCGGAAATTATGATAAAAGGGGGCAGAAAAATGAAGGGACTATTTGACAATAACCAAAAATGGTGCATAGTACCTTCAAGAAAATGACCATTTTGATTTCAAAAGATTTCATTAGTCCATCTAGTCTTTCGGTCACATGTTTGAGTAGGTCATTTGGATTCAAAACAATGGATTTATAAAAAAGTGTATGTACTAAGAGAGAAAGTTTGAGTTTGGGTTTTGAGCTTTGTTTAGTTTTAGGGAACAGGCCCTCAATCTGTCATTTGTGCTCGAACTCACCATCCAACAGCTGGGTTTACAGATTACACCACTGTGCCCAGGCTGGGAGAAAATGTAATCAAAGAACTTTGTGTATGTTCAAAATCTATCCTGTAAACATTGAAAAGGCTTTGGTAAGTTTATTTTTGATCTCTCTCTCTCTCTCTCTCTCTCTCTCTCTCTCTCTCTGTGTGTGTGTGTGTGTGTGTGTGTGTGTGTGTGTGTGTGTCTGTGTCTGTGTCTGTGTGTGTCTATCTGTCTGTCTGTCTGTCTGTTGTCTGTGTATGATGTATGTGTGGGTGCATGTACACACATGCGGAGATCAGAGGACCACTCTGTAGAGTTGATTCTCTCCGTCTGCCTTTACTTGGTTTTCAAGAATTGAATCAGGTCATTAGGCTTTGTGGCAAGTGTCTTTCCCTGATGAACCGTCTCACCAGCCCTGTTTGATAGATGTTTCACTTTGAGGGGCAAACACACCTTAACTGAATCGGATAGTAGCACGCGCAGGTAATACCAGCAGTCAGGAGGCTGAAGCAGAAGAATAGGGGGTTCTAGGCCAGCCTGGGTATAGAAGAAGACTTGGTGAAAGAGAAGACAGAGAGGAAGGAGGAAGGGAGGGAATGCGTAGGGCTGGGCTTAGTGGTGCACACCTCTAACCCCGACTTCTGGAAGGTGAGTTAAGAGGATCAGGATTTCAAGGTTATCTAGCTATAGAATGAATTTGAGGCCAACCTGGGCTATATGAAACTTTGTCTCAAGCAGAGAGAGACAGAGGGAGGGGGAGGAGGAGAAGGAAGAAGGAGGAGGAGGATGGCATGGCATCACTTCCGTCACAGCCAACTGCTAGCTGAGCCTACAGAAACCCTGCATGCTGCCCTTTGGCCAATGTCTTGGAGCGGCCCTCAGCTTAAACACAAAGGTCACCACGCAGCTTGCCTGGGACTCCAAGGCTTACCTCTTTACTCACGCCAGTCATCTTTTCCTTCTTAAACCCAAGCCATGTGCTCCCTCCTTGGGATCCACTCTTGGTGTTATCCAGATTAAAATCTCCTAAACTACAATTCCCCAAACTCCAAACAAAGCTGTTTCTACTTAACAACCCTGATACTGGTCATCAGCTTGTACCAGGCCTCCAGACCTGATACTGGTCATCAGCTTGTACCAGGCCTCCAGACTTTAGCACCAATCTGACCTTAAAGCTCAGCACACGGGCCTCAACACCTGTCAAAACTGAAACAAAGACCTAGTCCATAGTTCCAGAAACGTCCTTAAATGTACTAACCTTGCTATTCGGCTTCTGGGGTTCTGCTTTTTGCTAACTGAAGTGTAGCAACCAGGACATGTTTTTTGTGCACAAAAGACAAAAGGCTATGAGGCTCTGGGCTGCATGATTTGGGCAAAAGTTCCCCTGCAGCTGCTGGCTAGCCGACTTTCTTTTGGGCTTGAAGAGCGTCCATATGCAGTATCTGTGGGCTTACTTCACAACAAGCTGACAGTGCTCTGGATGGCCTTGATGAAAGCTGTACATAGCCCAGAAAATGAGGCACAAACTGAGGGAACAGGAATGGAGGGGACGCAGGGGTGACCAATCATCACCATGAAGTCTATCAATGTCTACTTGTCTTCCAATGGCCATGTCAAAAAGAAGAAATTGCTAAAGGCTGGTGGACAATGTATGAATTGGTTTTTTTTGGGTTTTGTTTTTTTTTTGTTTTTTGTTTTTTGCTGCCCTACTGTATAATTGGCAAATAAAATTATATAGACCTGTGGTACTTGTTGTGTGTTTGGGTACATACACACATTGTGAAAATGGACCACCACCAATTAATTCACGAATCTGTTACTCATTGTGACTGATGAGAGCTTTCCAGATCCAACTCCCTACCCCTTTGAGATGGGGTCTTAAGCTAAAAATGAAAATCTCAACAGAGAGTCCTACAATTGAATGCATGGTGTGAAGAGCAGGACAGACAGGGCTTGGAAACAAGGGTAGTGTGGATCTTTTTTTCTTTTCTTTTTATTGTTTGTTTGTTTATTTGGTTTGGTTTTGTTTGTTTGGAGACAAGGTTTCTCTGTGTAGTCCGGTCCATCCTGCAACAGTAGACCAGGCTGGTCTTGAACTCAGAGATCCGCCTGCCTCTGCCTCCCCGAGTGCTGGGATTAAAGATGTGCATTACCATACCCAGCATTAGTGCTGTTCTTAGCCTCAGTTGGAGAAGCTTCTTTTTGCAAAGGGTGATGGTTAATGGCAAGGGTCAAGACTGGTCAAGTTACTGAGAATAAGTGAGAACTTAGCCCTGACCAGAGCATTTATATGACTTCCTCCAAGGCCTAGGGAACATCACAGAGAAGGATTGTAAGGGCTGGAGAAGGGAGAAGAGTCCTATGAAACATTGTCTTCTAGAAATGAAAAGGCTACAAGAATGATGGCAAGTTCAAGGCCAGCCTGGACTACAGTGTGAAATCCTACAACCAAACAAAACAGGCGAGTGAGAGGCAGGTAAAGGCACCTACTGCCAAACCTAGGATCTGAGTTCTGTCCCTGGAACTCACATGGTGGAGGTGAGAACCGACTCCCAAAAGTTGTGTTTTGACCTCTACACATGTGCTATGGCATTTGTACACAGACACACATGCATGCATGCAAAATATATAAAAATGCAATACAAAAAATGTAAACAAAACCAGTATCAGAACGACAACAATAACAAAAAAAAAAAAAAGAAAGTGGGATCAAGGCACTTTAAAACAAAGATGAGATTAACTTGTGGAGGCAGGAGTGGACTCAGTGGTAGAGCACTTGCCTACCATGAACGAAGCTCCCTACCCCCACCCCCTAAAAAAACAGTTCTCTGGCTTATTTCATGTTAATTTAATGAGTTGTTTTTATTAAAATTGGCACCATGTTTAATAGAAGGAAGAGATAAATTCAAAATAAAGGTCTGGTGAGGCCCCCGCTAAAGCGGCTCCCAAGGCTGTGCGTGACCTCCCGGGTTTTCTTTTCATAATCTCTGCTGTGGGTGCTCCACTCCCAATCTCAGGACCTCGTTTTAATCACAGCGGCTTCCAACACTGATCCTGAAAGAAAATGAGCTCTTCAGCTGGCTGATTTCCTACGGTCTTTGCACTGAGGGCTCTCTGGGCTTCATCCAAGAGAGGCGAGCCGTGCTCCGTGGTGGGCACCTTGCGGGCCTAGCAGCACAATGCAAAATGATTTTCTAACTCATGCAAGGGTTCCTGTGGAGAGTTCTATTTCCTGGGTATGAACAGAAATTGCTGTAATTTTGTTCAGTTCTTTTTTAATTTGCAGTTAAATGAAATATGACAACAACAAGATGAATAACAGCCACATAGGATCCAAGGCCAGCACACAGGGCCATCACCTGTACAAAGCAAAAAAGCAAGAGGACCTCTTTAAACAAATCGAATTTTCCCTGCAACAACAGCCACTGGAAAGATCAAAATGGTCACAGGTGCAATTTTAGTGAAAAGGATTCTAAAAAAATACTATTTTCATAATAAAAATACATCAGGCAAAAGATAAAGAAATATTTGGTAAAAGCAAAAGAAAGTGTCACCTCTTATTCTTCTGGGTTGCCTAAAATATAAACACCAGGTAACAAAAACACACAATTTCTGTGCCCTGTCATAAGATGGAAGGCTGATGGCACAGCTCTGTTCTAACAGTAGTTATGTCTACCGACATCTACCGAGCTCTGGGCACGCTCCTAAAACAGTGCTGATTCACTACATTCTCACACCGGAGACCTGCTCCTTCTACCTTCACTCATTCCCCCTTCTGAAAACTGTACCCTGTAGCCCAGTTGTTAGAGTGCTCACCCGGCGTGATCAAGGCCGTAGGTTCAATGCCCCAGCACCACATAAACCAGGGGTGGTCGTGCACGCCTGCAGTCTCAGTGCTTGGGAAGCGGAGGCGGGAGCCGTGGGAGTTGGAGGTCATTCTTGGCTACACAGTGAGTTTGACACCTACACAAAACCCTCTCTCAAAAACAAACAAACAGCTGGGCGGTGGTGGCACACGCCTTTAATCCCAGCACTCTGGAGGCAGAGGCAGGCAGATCTTTGTTAGTTTGAGGCCAACCTGGTCTATAGAGCTAGTTCCAGGACACCCATGGCTACACAGAGAAACTCTGTCTTGGAAAAAAAATAATAATATTACTAATAATAAATAAATAAATGCAAGCCAAAGAGATGGTTGATTAGTTTCGGGAAGTTTGGTGCACAATCATGAGGACCAGAGTTGAAATCCCAGCACCCACATACAAACCCAGGCATGATGGTGAGGCTGTGGGCCACTAGGCTGGGAGACCATGAAATGTAATAGCTCGTTAGAATTTTGTACGGTTTTTACCCCTAGTGATGGGGAGTTAGTTTCCATCTCTTCATGGCTTTCTGTCTCCAGCTGTAAATTTCCATTTCTCTGAAACACAGGCTGTCCCCACTCACATGGGATCTGTCTCTGTACTGTTACACCATGAAGAGCAGAGGAGGTCAGGGCACCCACTCTTTCCCCAGCTAATCGAGACTAACAGAGACAGAGACTCAATCCCTGCTACAGACAGGGCACATAGTTTTCATAACAGAGAAAGGGGGGTGCTGCAAGCCGCAAGAATATATCATAGAGATTCAGCTGCATATATTAAAACTATACCTAGAAAGATTAAGGAATTTTTCTAGAGGGGAGCCATTTATCAAGGAATATTTGGTGTCATTCAACTTTTAATATTCAACTGTTTCTTGCTATGAAATTCTTGTGCACTCATATACTACTAGGCCATAGAAATAAGCATCGACTTCTCAGACCTCCTGCTGATCCACTAGGTAACACCCCCACAGTGCCGAGGAGACAAGTGGACTATAGATGCACAGCTTTGTTTCTTGTTCTTTAATAATTTTTTATTAAGAGATTTTCTATTTATTTTACATACCAACCACAGATTCCCCTGTCCTCCCTCCTCCCACCCCCCAGCCTTCCCACCCAACCCACCCCCAGTTCCCACCTCCTCCAAGGCAAGGACTCCCATGGGGAGTCAGCAGAGCCTGGTACATTCAGTTGAGGCAGGCCCAAGCCCCTCCTTCCTGCACCAAGGCTGTACAAAGTGTCCTACCATAGGTACTAGGTTCCCAAAAGCCAGCTCATGCACTAGGGACAGGTCCCGATCCCACTGTCTTGGGGCCCCCTATACAGTTCAAGCCAAACAACTGTCTCGCCTATCCAGAGGGTCCAGTCCAGTACCATGGGGGCTCCTCAGCTATTGGTCCACAGTTCATGTGTTTCCACTAGTTTGGCTAGTTGTCTCTGTACATTTTCCAGTCATGGTCTTGATATCCCTTGCTCATAGAATCCCTCCTCTCTCTCATCGATTGGACTCCTGGAGCTCCGCCTGTGACCCAGCCGTGGATCTCTGCATCTGCTTCCATCAGTCACTGGATGAGGGCTCCATAATGACAGTCAGGGTATTCAGCCATCCGACCACCAGAGTAGGCCAGCTCAGGCACCCTCTCAACCATCGACAGTAGCCTATGGTAAAGTCATCCCTATGAATTCCTGGGAAACACACACACACACACACACACATACACACACACACACACACACACACACACACACACACACACACACACACCACCCGCAAGCACTCTGTTTCTCCCTATTCCCATGATGTCTTCATTTATCATGGTATCTCTTTCCTTGCTCTCCCACTCTGTTCCCATTCCAGCTCAAACCTCATGCTCCCTAAGCTCTCATCCCCCTTCCCTTGCCCTCCATTACCCTCCTCACCCCCAGTTTGTTCATGTAGATCTCATCCATTTCTCCATCACTGGGCAATCCATGCATCCTTCCTAGGGTCCTCCTTACTAGCTAGTGTCCCTGGAGCTGTGGGTTGTAGTCTGGTTATTCTTTGCTTTATATCTAGTATCCACTTATGAGTGAGTACATACCATGTTTGTCCTTCTGAGTCTGGGTTACCTCACTCAGGATGATATTTTCTAGTTCCATCCATTTGCCTGCAAACTTCATGATATCATTGTTTTTCTCTGCTAGGTAGTACCCCATTGTTTATACGTACTACATTTTCTTAATCCATTCTTCAGTTGACGGGCATCTAGGTTGTTTCCAGGTCTTGGCTATTACAAATAATGCTGCTATGAACACAGCTTTGTTTCTTGTGCAAATGAAACTCAGACCTTCCTTCACCAGACAAGGAAAATATCATTCCAGAGCAATTGACTCAGAACAAAGGATTTTTGCACATCCAGGTGGAGTGAAAGGTGGGGCAGGATTCCTGGTTAGGCCAGAGTCATGGGGGACGGGGTGGGGGTGTGGGGGTGTGGGGGGGTGGTGACGGACAGACGACAAGGCAGAGTTTCTATATGGTAGGGCAGAGCTGCATGGCCAGCAAGAAAGGAACAAGGCAGATCTTTTGTAGAGAATAAGGATTGGGTCAGATCAAGAGAGCAGGAAGAGAAGAAATGAGCTTGGACGGAGAAACTGAAGACAAGGATGAGCTCAAAAGCATAGGCGCTTACTAAAACTATGAGGAGACAGGAAAAGAAGGGACAGAGAGGAGCTGAGTGGCAGGACAGAGCTGAAGCTGTAGAGACAGAACTTTGTCTTAGAGAAATAAAGTAAACAGACAAAAGAGCATGGTGCACATAGATTCTTTTCCCTCAGACAACCCCCCCCCACCAGATGTAGCGTCTTCCTCAGGCCCCTGGGAGGAATCTTCTCAGGGGAGTCCCCTGGGAAAATTCTGAGGGGAGAGGGAGTCACTGGATGGGATGCCCTAACCCCAAATAAAACCCCGCTCTTCTTCATTGCTGATGGTCCCCTCAGCCCTGGAGGGCTTTCTCCACCCAAGAAGTCTATAATATTTGTCAATAAACTTCCACTCTGCACTGAGCCATTGCCCTGTCTTTTAATTCTTTAATCAATGGAGGAAAATAACCCACAAGTTAGGCAGTACTAGTTGTGTGCTCCTATAACCCTAGTGCTGAGGAGGCAGAGACAGGAGGCTCTCGGAAGCTCATTGGTCAACTAGTCTTACCTAATCAGTGAGCTCCAGGCTCAGTGAGAGACTCTGTCTCAAAGGGCGGAGAGAGTGGAGAAAAGGCTCAGTGGTTAAGAGTTATTAGCAACCACCTGAGACAGCTCACAACTGTCTGGAACAAGAGTTCCAAGGGATCTGATTCTTTCTTCTGACCTCTGCAGCCAGTGTACTCAACTGCACAGACACTTCACCCACACACACATACACATAGTAGTTTTAAAATGTTTAATAAAATTATTTAAAAATGGGGGCGTGGCATGATGGCACATGCCTTTGATCTCAGCACTCAGAAGGCAGAAACCAGTGGATCTCTGTGAGTTCAAGATCAGCCTTGTCTACATAGTGAGTTCCAGGACAGCCAGGGTAACACAGGGAGACCTTGTCTCCAATAAAATAAAGTAAGGTGAAGAGCAATAGACAAGACACCTGACATTGACCTCTGGACCCTACACAAATGCACGTGCATGTATGTTCACCCATGCACTCACACACTTGCACACACAGAAAGAGAGAGTGAAAGATACTAGCCATCATTACTCAAGGATGATGCCATCTGGTGTATTTCTTTCCAAGCTTTTTTCTGAAGCATGATCGACTAACATTTCACATTAACATTTGAAGTATTTACACAGTATTATTTTAAAACAAGAACTTTGTGTTTCTGGCATTATTAAGAGCCCCCAAATTCACTGGAAAAATACCATATGCAGCAAAGCAGGAGCCCCAGGCATCCACTGTAGAACAGTGGACAAACTGAAGGCTGGACCTGTGATCACTTAGGCTTCCTCAAACATAAGACAGGATTTAACACATTCAAGAGCAACCTGAAGGTCAGCACAGCTTGCACAAAAGCTCTTCACCATGCTACTGGTAATTTACCCACATTCCTGGAAAGAACAAAAATAAAAACATAAATTTATTAAAGGCTTCTGAAAGCATAGCTTTGAATTACATGCAGTCAACAAGCCGAGAGATATTATGTGCCCAACACCAGCCTGCCTTGAGATACTGGCTTAATCTATTTTCTGTTTCTATCACAAAACATCAGAGTCCAGGTTCTTTACAAAGAAAAGAGGTGAACTAGGGAGATGTCTCCATGGGTAAAGTGCTTGCTGTAAAAACATGAGAACATGAATTTAGATGCCCGTATCAAAAGCCAGCTGATAAATCGCAGTCCTGGGGGCAGAAACAGAAGCATCCCAGGAGCAGCCAGACTAACCGACTAGTGAGCTCTAGGCTCAGTGAGAAACGCTATCCCAAAAAATAAAACAGAAGGCGGGAGAGACGGTTCGGCAGTTCTGAGCACTTGCTGTTCCCAGCACACACACTGGGCGGTTCTCAGCTGCCTATTAACTCCAGTCCCCGGAGACCTGACACCCTCCTTCTGGTCTCCACGGACCACTGCACACATGCAGTGCACATAAGACTAGCAGGCCCACAAATACACATGAAAGAAAGGTAAATCTTTAAAATAAGAGCTGGAGAGATGGGTTGGTGGTTAAGGGCACTTGTTGCTCTCAATCATATGTAACTCCAGTTCCAGGGAATCCAACACCCTCTTCTGGCCTCTTGGACACCAGACATGCATGTAGTCTCCACACACACACATATATATAAATGTTTGCATATATATATATGCAAAATTCTCTTACACATAAAAAATAACTTTAATTTTTTAATTTTAAAATAAAAACTAAAAATAAGGTGGAGAGTGATAGAGGAAGACACATCAACCTCTGACCTTCAAACACACATGCATGGGTGCGTGCAGCCACAAACATGTGAGCTTTGTTTATTTTATGATTTGGGAAGCTAAAACTCCACAATCAAGAAGCCCCACTAATGGCATTTGTGGTGGTTTGAGTGAGAATGCCCCCCATAAGCTCATATATTTGAATCCTTGGTCCCCAGGTGGTAGAACTGTTTGGGAAGGATTAGGAGGTGTGGCCTTGTTGGAGGGGATGGGCTTTGAGGTTTCAAAGACTCACACTATTCCCAGTTAGCTCCCTCTGCCTGTCTTAGTTAGCGTTTCTGTTGCTCTGAAGAGACACCATGACCATGACAACTCCTATCAAGGAAAAACATTTAATTGGGGATAGCTTACATTTTCAGAGGTTCGGTCCATTATCTTCATGGTGCAACATGGTGACATGCAGACGGCTATAGTGCTAGAAAAGGAGCTGAGAGTCCTTGACCTGCAGGCAACAGGAAATGATCTGAGACACTGGGTGTGGCTTGAGCATATATGAGACCTCAAAGCCCAACCCCAAAGGGACACACTTCCTCCAACAAGGCCACTCCTACTCCAACAAAGCCACACCTCCTAATAGTGCCATTCCTCATGAGCTTTTGGGGGCCAGCTTCATTCAAATGACCACAGTGTGTCTCTAGATGTAAAGCCCCTCAAGGCCTCAGGGGTGATTCACTGCCACATCTGCCAGCCTGCCACCATGCTCCCTGCGTGAGGGTCATAGACGCCATGGACTCACCGTCTAAAACTGTAAGCCTCAAATAAACTCTTTCTTCTTTGAGTTGCCGTGGTGGTGGTGTCTCCTCACAGCCATAGAACAGTAACTAAGGCAGCTTTGGCATGCTGGGAACAGGTACAGAAGTGACCACCGCAGGAGACAGGAAGCCAGAGAGCCCCAGGGTCTGACTCACTGTTTTCCTAACAATCCACTTTCGTGAGTAACGGTGACCTCATGAGAACTACCCTGATACCTCCGAGGACCTGATCACCTCCCAACAAGCCCGGGCTGCAGCTGGAATGTGAACTGTCCCCACATAGGCTCAAGTGTACAAGGGTAGTACTGTTTGGGAAAGCCATGGACCCTGAAAGAGGTGGAGCCTTGCAGGTAGGAGTGGGTCACTGAAGGCAAGCCTTGAGGTTTGATAGCCCAGCCACACTTCCTGCTTGCTCTCTCCATCCTGACAGGATGAAATGTGACCAGCAGGCCTTCCTCTTCATGATGGATGGTATCCCCTGGAACCGTAAGCCAGAATAAACCCTTCCTCCCTGCAACTGCTTCCCATCAGGTGTTTGGTCACAGCAAATGAGGTCACACACAAAAATGAGGGAAGTAACAAATGCATCCTGCATCTAGAAGGTCCCACAGCTCTGGACACTGCCTCACCCCAGACAAAGCTGCTAGCACATGACTGTTAGGGAATACATTTAGAGTGTTGCCAAGCAGTGGCACACAAAAAGATGAGCAGCACTAATTCTCCACCCTCCAAGGCCCCTGACTTTACTGTCGGAACCCAGAAGTAGGAACTGGATAAGAAGGAGCCCGAGGTGGGGGGGCAGGTAGCAAAATGGCTCAGTGGGTAAAGGTGCTTGCCACTAAGCCTGATGTCCTGAGTTTGAGTCCTGAAGCCCACACGGTGCAAGGAGAGGAAATCAATTCTCTGAAACTGTCCTCTGACCTCCACATGCATAG
>CABHPH010144479.1:21701-39744 GCA_902168325.1 Peromyscus nudipes
CAGAGGGCAAGGAAGGGTGAGCCGGCCAGCCACTGAGGCAAAAAGCTAGGAGAGGCCCAAGTCAAACTTCACCACCGGGCGTTAATTCCCACAGTCGGCCCTTTCCCTTTCTCAAGATGGCGGCCCTGGCGACAGAGCGGGCGCGCGCGCGCAGCACTCTGGGCGCGGAAGTCGACTCTGCGGCGGCAGTCAAACCGGAAGGGGAGGTGCTGGGGCCCGGAGGAGCGGCCTGTATCGCTGCGGTTGCCGGTGTTTGTGGGTTGCAGGGAGCCGGGCCGGCGGGCGGGCTGTGTCGCGATGCCGGAGCTGGCGGTGCAGAAGGTGGTGGTCCACCCCCTGGTGCTGCTCAGTGTGGTGGATCATTTCAACCGGTGAGCGGGCGGCGCGCGGCGGCCCCCCGGCGCAGGGCTGCTGAGTCACGGGCGCTCCGGGTTTAACGCGGCGGCCGGGGACGCGAGTGGGGGGCGGGCGACCCTGGCGGCTCCACACCGCGGTGCGCGGAGACGATTGACACTCTCGCACCCCCGCCGCGGCCGCCACTCCCGGGCCTGGCCCGCCTGGTGAGTGACCGGAGTCTGGACCATGCTACCCCGCCTCAGCCGCGCCTTTCACCAGAGCGGCTCGGCGTCCCGAGACAGCGCTTCAGTCCCTCGTGTCCGTGCTTGCGAAAGCTGTCACCGAAATGCTGGTCTCGGCGTCCCCGATGAACGACTCTATAGATGGGCATTGGTGGTAACCACCAAGTTTTAAACGGGAATCTGGTTGGATGGTACCTTAAAAATGTGGATGAGGTGCCAGCTTTTTCCTTAAAGAGTGAAGCAGGTACAGATTGGGGCCGTCCTACAATTCACCTGGTTAGCTCCCTGCCACTACCACCCTTCGCCAGCCGCTCATCCTGCCAGACCTGTTGCACGTGTTTGGAAGTTTTACAAGATAATTAGTTGAATTAACAAATGTGAAAATGCAGTAAGGAGCCTGTGCTTGCTATAAAGTCGTACTAGTGCCCGGCCCGAACCAGGCTTTGTGCAGCTAACTCAACCAGATCCCAAAACAGCCTCGAGACGGAGGGTTTTGATTCCGGGTTCAGTTGTATGGCTCCTAGGTGCCTCGGTATTAACTGGATCTGTGGGCCTCCTACAATAGCTCCAATTTACTCCCTTGGGATACTAGGGCCCTAATAGTTGAGTACTGCTTCAGTTTTATTCCAGTACTTGATAAGAACCAAGTAAGGGCAGACACTGCTGGTGGCTGTGTCGTGGAACAGATGGAGGGTTCTAAAGACACAAATGGACTTTTGTGAACTAAAAGGCCCGTGGGTGGAGTTTCCATTGATATGTGGAAACTCACACTGTTTGAAGTATTTCCAGTGGATTGGGGGGGGGGCACCAGGAATACGGAACCCTTAATTTAAATTCTACCAGTACTCCAAATTTAGTATTGATTTGCCAGGCTCTGTGTTAAGCAGAACACTGCAGTTAAACTAAAGTGAAACTTGGGACTGGTGAAGAGGTGTAGATCATTTTAACTGTGGCTTGTATGTTTCCTTAGCAGGGAATTAAAGTATCTCCAAATGTACAGTTTGCTAGTGGTTACAGAAAAGATTTCTTTGCAGAGCAATATGCTTGTACCTCCTTGGCAGAAAACCACAGAGGAGGTTTGAGATGGAGACTGTCGTGAAGCAGAAGCCTTCTCCCTCATCCAACCTTTCCCCTGTGCTTAGTCACTAGTTTCTTGCTCTCTTGGCCTAATAAGCCGGCAAGAGAGGCTGCAAAATAGCACACTCGGAATGGCTTCGGAATAGGAATCTCCCCGGGCCCCTAGCCCTTCAGAGGATGGAGTACATCTCCTAGAGCTGGTTGCCATGGTACGGAGGTTCTGGTATTGGCTGTGCCACTCTAGCATCTTCATCCCCAGGAAATTTCAGTGTAGAGAAGACAGTTTAAAGGAAAAAGGAAAACTAGGAAAGAAAGAAAAAAAAAAGCATGAATTTTCTTCAAGCAAGTATCTGCAGTCTTTAGGAAGTAACCTTCCAGTGTGTGGTAGGCTAGTTTCCTTATCTTTAATACCAGGAACTAACCTGTTACATTTGTTTATGGACTTAGTTCCCGGGTAAACTCAATTGTATCTGTGCTGTTGATACTTGCCACTGAGTAGCTAACTGTTGGGGCGGAGTGAGTGTCTGCGTGCCTGTAAAGACTGACCACCTGTTTTTCTCATTCAGAATCGGCAAGGTTGGAAACCAGAAGCGGGTTGTTGGTGTGCTTTTGGGGTCATGGCAAAAGAAAGTACTTGATGTATCCAACAGTTTTGCAGGTAAAGGATAAGCTTTTGATTTTGCTGAGCATGGTTAGAATGTGGGTTTACTTATGGAAAGTGAGCGTTTTTAGACAGCCTGAGATCCTATTTCAGAATTGCTGACTGAGCCTAATGGCTTCACACTAGACCAGAGAGTGAATAGTTTTAACTATTGCAGCTGCTCATCTCTTGGAGTGAGTGCAAGAGCTGCTGTAGATTGGGGAAACATAGAGTGTGGCTGCATTTCAGAACAAGCCTTCGGGATACACAGAACATTTGAACACTGGCTGTGGTAGAGCAAGGAGAAAGATGGGGATGGCGGGGAGACAACTGTTGACCTTACACTCTGTCATGAATCTTTACCAAAACGTTACATTTATGTTCCATGTATTGCTGACAGGATCCGTGGTCTATAAAAGGACAGTGGGTATTGTCTAGAATTGGCCATGCAGGAAATGTCAGAAAGAACTGGGCCTTTAGCGGGCCAGAGAGTGTGTGTCCTTTTTGAGGCTCTCCCCGGGGGTAGCTGAGTCTTTAGCATTTTAAGAGCAGCTGGAAATCTAGAGGTTTCGGGTGAAGGCGAAGCAGTGCTGCATTGGACAAGTGAAGCATTGGAACTGAGGGCTGAGGGGTCCACTGTGACTGAGCTTCTAGCCCTAGGAGAAGTCTTATTTTCTTTTTCCCTCTCTTCAGTACCATTTGATGAAGATGACAAAGATGATTCTGTCTGGTTTTTAGACCATGATTATTTGGAAAACATGTATGGAATGTTTAAGAAGGTCAATGGTAAGTCTGAGTTCCTAATTGCTTGTGTGTGTGTGTGTGTGTGTGTGTGTGTGTGTGTGTGTGTGTGTGTGTGTAAATCTGGTGGCTTTGTTTATTGTCAAGGATCAATTCCCTTAGCTGGACTAAGTGAAAAATAGACTAGTGGTGGATAATCAAGAAATGAGGCAGGATAGATAAAATACGGTAGTAGTCTAAGGCCATGTAGACCATCTGGGCTGGAGGCAGGGCTGGCCCTGGGGTCTACATGCCCCTAGAGCCTTAGTATTGGCAAGGTGTGTTGTTTCGTGTTATTTCAGTACAGCAGCTACGTTTCTGTGGGTATACTCAGCCCCACCACACAGCTCCATCTGTGGGATGGGAACGCGCATTTGTTCATATAGCTCTGTAATTGATATCTGGTTGCTTCACGTGTGACTAGTCCCTAAGCAAGTCTGGGGTACAGATGTGTCTGGGTCACACGGTGCTTATTTTCTTAGAGTTCTGTTTTGGGGTTTTAGATTTCACAGATGTGTCAAGATTTATTTTTGGGGGGAATTCTCAAAAATGTAGAAAACTTAAGTACTGCTGTTCTTATTTTGAGCCAATTGCACAGATTTTGGTGAAATAATTAAGACTTAACTAAGTTTTTGCTTCTCAGCCAGAGAAAGAATAGTTGGGTGGTACCACACAGGCCCCAAACTGCACAAGAACGATATCGCCATCAATGAACTCATGAAAAGATACTGCCCCAACTCTGTAAGTACACTGTTCTCAGAACTGTGCCAGCCACTCAGGGCATCATCAGGACCCGGGTAACAGACGTTCTGTTGCTGCTTCTCCAGAGGCTTTGCAGTAAAGTGTATTGCCGAGTAATTTGTTGAAACCTAGTATATTTAGCAAGTAACAGCACCTGCTGAGCGCCATGTGTGTAACTGAGTTAACCCTCTCAGTAACTATATGTTGTCTTTATAAATGAGAAAGTTAAAGTTAAGGATGGGTAGTAGAACCAACAAGGTGGCTTGGTGAGTAAAAGCCCCTGTCGACAAACTTGACAAGTTCTTTCTCCCTGGACCCACATCAGGGAAGGAGAGAACCAACTCCCACAATTGTTCATTTGCTCTCTCTCTTTCTCAAAGTGTAATTTTCAAAAGTAAATTTAAAAAAAAAGGTCTGGGAGGGAGTGGGGCAGAGGTTTCTAATTGGAAGAAGAAAACTGTCTGAGTGACCAGAAGAAAGGCTGAAGTTGTACCTTGTCAGGAGGGACATTTGCTAAGCTGTGTTTTTCTGCCAGGTGTTGGTCATTATTGACGTGAAGCCGAAGGACCTGGGACTTCCCACTGAAGCTTACATTTCAGTAGAAGAAGTTCATGATGTAAGTTGCTTGTTTTGGGCTGGAGATGAGGTTAGCGAGTTCTTGGGTAGGTTTTTTAGGTTTTGTTTTGTTTTCCATGTTCAGCTGAACAGATCTTTAACTCTGTAACAAAAAGATGTTGGTTCCTGCTAGCAGACTAGCCTTGAGTTTTTGAATCATCAGATTTTAGAAATAGAAAAGGACCAAAGAAACCTATAATCTTTTTTCACTAAAGAAACTAAAGCCCTGAGTAGTTAGATGATGCCCAGAGACCTTCACAGCAAAGGAAAGGCCAGGCCCGAGAGCTAATTCCTGATCTAGTACAGTGTACAGGAGCCCTTTGAAGATTTCGGTCCCAATTTCAAATACAGCAAGAAGAGCTGTCAAGTGCCCTTGGGTGGCAGTGAGCAGTAGCCAGCCTTTCTCTATTCTCAGGAAAGCTGCTTGTGAGTTCTGGGGTAGAGCCTGATATAACAGTTGTGGAGTGAGCACAAAGTATTTGTATTAGGCTGTCCACGGATCCCAGTCTTTAGAGTCATGAGGGATTGAGATTGTAATATTTCTCTTACTATACGGTTTTAGAATTTGAAAAAGGATGTTCTAGGGTGGCTCCCTCCCAGCCGTACATTAAGCCTTGTCCCTGGTTTTTTTGTTTTTGTTTTGTAGCTCCAGGGAACTTAGATCCAAATGTGTTTGGTTGCAGTAAAGCTTTATCCCTGGTCTTGACCCGGTTGTCTTGAAGTCCTAAAGGACTGGAAGGCTCGGGCCAGCTTAGTGTCCAAAGACTACGGTGCCTTTGGGAGATTCTCACACCGTCCTGAATAAAATGAGAACCAGCCACACTTCAGCAGGTCCAGTGTGTGATACGAGACTTGTCCAGGGCCCTGTGGCTTACTCTGCACAAGCTGGTAGAGCCCTGTAGTCTACAGAGCCCTCATAGGAAGGGCACAGCCTCTGCTGACAGACAGGCTAAAAAGTTCTTCTTAAGTTCACCATTGAGTCACGGGGTGGTCAGGGGAGCCAACCCCCACCGTGGGTGAATGCTTTCCTTCAAACCACTGCTTACTCTATGTATCACATTTGGGACTCTTAGGTCATTTGGCTCATGGGACAGTACATGTTTAGGTTAAATTGGTTGGCATCCGTGTGTCTCAAGTGCAGGGGTTCTGTGTTTCCATTCTAAAAAATAACGGAACTCTTCACCTGAGTCTTCTGAGCATTGATCCCCAAGGATGGGCTTGAGGGAATGCCACACTCTTCCTTGACCAGGACAATTTAGTGGCTACATGATGTGAACAAGCTAAGGACAGTGTCCCGGCAGACCCGTCTCAGCCTGGAGGCTTGGTTTTCAAAGCAAACAGCCATGAAACGTGCTGATGGGCAGCAAAAGATTCGGGTGTGAGAAGAGAAGCATGCCAGTTGGCTTGTTGAATTAAATAACAATAGTTAAGCCTCTTCTCACAGGACGGAACGCCAACATCGAAAACTTTTGAGCACGTGACCAGTGAAATTGGGGCAGAGGAAGCTGAGGAGGTTGGAGTGGAACACTTGTTAAGGTGAGATGGTGGGGGCTGGAGAAGTGACTCGGCAGTTAGCACTGGCTGCTCTTGCAGGAGGACCCAGTTTCCAGCACCCACATGACACCCTACAACCACCTATGACTCCAGTTCCTCCAAGGGTGCTAGAGACATACATGGTACACATATAGATAAGCAGGCGTGCACACTGGGCATGGTGGTGCACACCTTTAATTCTAGCACTTGGTAGGCAGAAGCAGGTGAATCTCTGAGTTCGAGGCCAACGGGGGTGGGGGTGGGGGGTGAGGCAGGTGAGGCCTTTGTACAGTGCCAGAGTCAGCTGCCTAGAGAACAGAATGTGTGGAAAGGACCTGTTAGGAGTTGAGCTCAGGGTCAGGTTATCTACTATGTTTCTCTTGAAATGAATCACAGCCCCTTTCTGGGCCTTTGGTTTCTTTCCTTTTGGCTTTTTTAAACAGGGTCTCACTGAAGCCCAGGCTAGGCAAAGTCACCATTCTCCTGCCTCGTCCTGCAAGGTGCTGGGATTAAAGGCGTGAGCCACCACTTCTAGCCCTTTGATTTTTTATAAATCAACGTGGTTGAACAAGTTCACCTCTAAAATGTCTTGACTGAGGATGTATGACTGTGACAGGATTCACGTGTGTAAACGCAGGCCTGTGCTCTCCAGTGAACACTGTGTTTTTGCAGAGAATCTCCATCCGGGCATGGGATTTGTCTGTGAGCCATACTTGAAAGATTTCGTTTTCACCTTGGGGTTTTGAAAATGACTACTAATTTAAGCTGCTCAACATTGTAGCAAAACAGGTGGGAAAATGCTGTCCTGTATAAACCAAGGAAGCCAAGGCAGAGCACAAAACAAGGTTACCCATGAGGGCTGGAGAGATGGAGGCTTGGTGCTAAGCACTGCCTGTGGCTGGGAACCTGAGTTTGGTTCCCCGCATCCATGTTAAATAGGTAGCTCACTTCTCCCTGTAATTCCAGGGGAATCGTATGCCCTCTTCTGGCCTCTGCGAGCATTGCACTCACACACATATACATAAAGTTAAAAATAAAAGTTTCCAAAGACCCAGGTGACCAGGAAGTTATTGCTGATCTGAACTGTTATCCCAGACAGCCCTTACACATGTGGGCATGTAACCTGATGCTCTTCCTGCCTTTCTCGTGGGTTGTTCCAGAGACATCAAGGACACTACAGTGGGAACTCTCTCTCAGCGGATCACAAACCAGGTCCATGGTTTGAAGGGACTGAACTCCAAGCTCCTGGACATCAGGAGCTACCTGGAGAAAGTGACCAGTGGCAAGCTGCCCATCAACCACCAGATCATCTACCAGCTGCAGGACGTCTTCAACCTGCTGCCGGACGCCAGCCTGCAGGAGTTCGTCAAGGCCTTCTACCTGAAGACCAATGACCAGATGGTGGTGGTGTACTTGGCCTCACTGATACGCTCTGTGGTCGCCTTGCACAACCTCATCAACAATAAGATCGCCAACCGGGATGCAGAGAAGAAGGAGGGACAGGAGAAGGAAGAGAGCAAGAAGGAGAGAAAAGACGACAAAGAGAAGGAGAAGAGTGACGTGAAGAAAGAAGAGAAAAAGGAGAAAAAGTAAATGGTGTGGCTTTTTTATGTAAATTAAAATCTTATAAACTAACTCCGTGTGCCGCTCGAGGGTTCTTTGTCCCAGTCAGTGCTTGTTCAAAAGCTGTCCTGACAGCACTCTGCCTGTCACCCTTGCTGTGGCGTTTGTGGAGTTCATGGACAGAAGGACCGCTCGCAGCCCTACACTGCAGCTCCAGCTGCATGCTTTGGGGATGCGGGGGGGAACAATGTAACCTTTGGCGTTCTTCATTCTTTTACCCTTAAAACCGGCATTGAGTGTGGTTTCCTGTCTTAAGATCCATGGGATCTGTTGGTGGTAATTGGCAAAACTGCTAAATGGAATTCTTGGGTCCCATCCTCTGTGCTCTAGACACTTGAGCTCTGACCCTTCTGAACTCTTCAGACCACACCACATTGTGGACCTGTAACTCTAGCATTTTAGGGCTCGGGCTCCCAGGTCCATGTACTGTTTACCTTCAAAGATACAATTAAATGACTTGGTTTTTAAGTCTGTTCTAGTGGTTTGTGTTGTTTTCAAGAGCAAGCAAAATGATCTTCAGTGGCTGCAGCAGCAGGTCCTAGGAACTCTGGGCACCAAGTTAATGGCAGTATTAACTAAGAATGGAACGCTGAGAAATGAACTGTGTGTCACAATGAATGTCCACAATGAGGGATTTGACACGGGATAGTCACCCAGCTGTCAAGTCGTCTTGTCATGTCTTTTGAGACAAGATCTCACTGTAGCCCTGGCTATCCTCCCAAGTACTGGAATTAAAGGCGTGCACCCCCATACCCCGCCCTGTGAATTCCTTGAACACCCACAACATCCTCGAGAATTTTCAAGTGTACCCCCTGGGTTAAAGTGTTCACAAGTTTAAAAATACTATAACAAAAATTAACGATTAAATGAACGAGGTTAAGATCGGAAGCACAAATTACCCATGGACACGCCAAAGCACCAGCCAGTCAGAGCAAACATTGACAGTTAAATGTAAAGAGCTATAGGTAAAACCTGCGTAGGTCACAGAAGTTCATTCAGATTCTGAGATACGAAGGGCAAATGAATTTAATCTAGAATTGAGAAGTTTGCCACATCTAACTGGGTAAAAGAAATGTGCATAGTTTAAATTTGAGATGGAGAGGACCCACAAGGCCCTTCCCTCCTGAGGATCTACAGGCTGTGGTTGCTGGGCAGTCTTCAGTAGTGGAGCTGTTGGTACACTGCTGTAAGTAATCCTAAATCAACTCACTGGGTCACACACCCACGAAAGACACGAAAAGAGAAAGAAGGGGGTAATGGGTGAATATGATCAAAATGCATGCATGTATAAAAACATTAAAATGAAGCCCATTATGGGATACATGCCAGTAAAAAGTTTAAAACAAGATAGAGCCCAAATCACTGAGTTGAAGATTTGAAATGGGGTTGCCATCTTTAGAACATGCTAATGGAAAAGAAACTAGACAGTTAAAACTTTTTCTCCAAAAAAATGAACAAAAAAAATTAGGAAAATACAGGTTGCCATGGCCCTGAAACTTGGGGTAGGAGGAATGTGGAGAGTCATCTAAAGAGCAGGTCCTTGACGTAGAAGTCCAGGGCTGAGTGAGCACCTGAGCTGAGGCTATGCGAACTGGACTCCAAAGCTTTCCCTTTTTGATGAACTGGATATTTACTGAGTAAGAGCACGGCTGTCTCGACTTACTCTGTTTAATAGTTTGACCCACATGTGGGCAAAATGGACTGTTACTTCCCTAATGGGGCCTTCGATTTCTAAAGAAAATAGGCTAGTGGTGTATCTCGGTGGTAGTTTGCTTGCCCAGCGCCTGTGAAACCCTGCACTCAGTCTCCAGCACAGCCTAAAGTGAAGAGAATACAACACAGGAGGCAGGGGCAGGTAGCTGTGAGTTCAAGGCCAGCCTGGTCTACGCAGCAGGTTCCACAACAGCCAGGGTTTTAACAAAGCCAAAAGAGCAGGAATAGGGTGTCTGCTGGGAGAACACCTGAGCCTTCCTGTAGAAGGTGAGCCTAGAAGGCTTTGGTAAAGTTGCCTATCCAAGTGACCATGGATTTGACTGCCAGCCCACGAGCCTGGCTTAAAACGAAGATCTGTGCTTATATAACCCCGCAGTCTCAAGATTTCTAAATAAATTGTTCTTTTGGAGCATTGAAGAGAGGGATCCCGGGGTGGGCTCTCTCCCACAGATGCACATCAGCCTCCAGGTACCCAGCAGCATCACAGCAGACCTGTACTGACACCTCAGGCAGAGCACTAGTCCTTCCTGGTTTTCTGTTTGAAAAGATCTGAAATATCCTTGTGATAGTATGGTGGTGTGAATATAATGTCCCCTGCAAGTCTAGTGCGTCTAGACTGGGAAGATTGAGGAGGTACGGCCTAGCTGGAGGAAGTCTGTCACCGGGTGAGGACTTGGAGGTTTCAAAAGCCACCTTGTGTTCCCAATGTGTTCACATTGGGTTCGTCAGCTCAACTCCCTGCTGTGGTTCAAGATGTGAGCCCTCAGCCCTCAGCTGGCTCCAGCCTCCATGTCTGCCACCTGCTGTCCCTGCCATTATGGACCCTCACCCTCTCAAACCATAAGCGCAAGTAAACTAAGTTTGCCTCAGTTGTGTTTTTATCACAGCAATAGAAAAGTAACAAGGCCGGGCGGTGGTGGCGCACGCCTTTAATCCCAGCACTCGGGAGGCAGAGCCAGGCGGATCTCCGTGAGTTCGAGGCCAGCCTGGTCTCCAAAGCGAGTTCCAGGATAGGCGCAAAGCTACACAGAGAAACCCTGTCTCGACAAACAAAAAAAAACAAACAAAAAAACAAACAAACAAAGTAACAGAAGTGTTGAATGAGAAATGTCCCTCCCAGCTCACATATTTGAACACCTGGTGCCATCTGAAGAGGTCATGCAGGCCTTGCTGGAGGAAGTATGTCAATGTAACTGGGGCGGGGCAGGAGCTGAGGGTTCATAGCCATGCCCTACTGCTTTGTGCTTGTTAAAGATGTGCTCTCTCAGCTTCCTGTGCCTGCCTCCATGCCTCACTGCCGTGATGGGCTGTTAGCCCTCTAGAATCATAAGCGCAAACAAATTCTTCCTGATGTAAGTTGCTTTTGGTCATGGAGTCTCATCATAGCAACAGAAAGTAACTGATAAACAACTATCCTTGAGTTTATCCTCATTGAAAAGATAGAAGCCGTCAGAATTGGAAAAGGGGTGCTGAGCCAACCAACTAAATGTCCTTCAATTTAGCTCAGACTATCAGTCACTAAAAGGACAAAGAGGGTTCATTTAGGAGCTCCCTAAGTTTCCAATGTGCTAAATGCAAAGTGAGTCTTTCAAGGAGAAACTGGAGGCTCTGGATTTTACTCTAGCTCCTAGAAGCCCCTTCAATTGAGAGTTCAACCCTACACAGTTACGTCTCTTCAAATAAATAGCACTGGTCCTGATAAAAGTAAAATCTAGCAACCCACTGGGGGTTCCAGGCAGTTCTTCCCTCAGTTTACCTATGAAAATGAGACTGAACAGGAGCTGTTTGTTAAACTTCACCATAAGAAAATAATACTTCGTCTGACTTTTTCCAGGAAATAGGAAGAATATGGGGCAGGTTTGAAAGGTGTAAAAGTATTTATGTGACCCACAAGAGGGAAAACTTGGAAGTTCATTCTATTTAACACAGACTGGCACCACTCTACGTTGCCACTCAAAATTGTCGACTATCCAAAGGATAACCAGACTGCAGCCCACAGCTCCAGGGAGGCTAGCTAGCAGGGAGGGATGCATGGATCACCCAGCAAAGGAGAAATAGATGAGATCTACATTGGCAAACTGGGGGTGAGGGAGTTAATGGAGGGCAAGGACTGGGGGATGAGAGTGTAGGGGAATGGGAGGTTGGAGCTGGAACAGGGACAGGGTGGGAGAGCAAGGAGAGAGATACCATGATAAATAAAGACATCGTGGGAACAGGGAGAAACAGTGCTAGGGAAGTTCCCAGGAATCCACAATGAAGACCCCACCTTAGACTACTAGCAATAGTCGAGAGGGTGCCTGAACTGGCCTACTCTGGTGATCCAATGAGTGAATACCCAAACTGTCATCACAGAGCCTTCATCCAGTGACTGATGGAAGCAGATGCAGAGATCCACGGCCAGGTACCACACCGAGCTCCAGGAGTCTAGTTGATAAGAGAGAGGAAGGATTCTATGAGCAAGGGACATTGAGATCATGATGGGAAGACGTACAGAGACAGCCAGCCAAACTAGTGGAAATGCATGAACTGTCGACTAATAGCTATGGAGCCCCCCCCCCCCCCGCCCCCCGCCCATGGTACTGGTCTAGGCCCTCTGGATAGGTGAGACGGTTGTTTAGTTTGAACTGTATAGGGGACCCCCAGGCAGTGGGATCAGGATCTGTCCCTTGTGCATGATTGGGCTTTTTGGAGCCCAGTGCCTATGGCAGAGGACACCTTGTGCAGCCTTGGTGCAGGGGCAGGGGCTTGGACCTGCCTCAACTGAATGTACCAGGCTCTGCTGACTCCCCATGGGAGACCTTGCCTTGAAGGAGGTGGGAACTGGGGGTGGGTTGGAGGGGAATGCTGGGGGGGGCGGGAGGAAGGAGGCGAGGGGGATCTGTGGTTGGTATGTAAAATGAATAGAAAATTTCTTAATAATAATTTTAAAAAAGATTATCGGCTGTCACATGATGCCTTTTAAAAACTTAATTCTATCTTTGTCAAAGGACTGGATAAAAATTCTCTCTGGAAGTAGAGAAATGCAATTGTAGAAAGAAAACAAGGAAAAGGCAAGTAAGCCGCTGTGGAAACCAGGGTGTCTAGAGCCCAAATAAAGAGGGTTCCCCTTATTCCTCTTTGGAGGCAATCTGTTCTTGGCCACTAGGTGGCGCCATTGTATGATCTCCCCTTTTAGCGAGCGATGATCTTGAGTCTCAGCTCAAGACAGACTTGAGAAACTCCCGAAGCCATTTCTCGCCCTTTCTGTTTACAGCCGCAACCATCCGGGAAAGATTAAACAATGTAGAGAGTGTCTGAGTGCCAAGGCTGGGTGAAGCTGGCACATGGCCCTTGGTTTGCTCTGCCCACACTACTTACTACCTGTGTGGCAATCTACCCTTCAGAGCCCAGACTGCCCTCGCCGCAGTCCCTCTTAGGCACACAATGCTCCAAACCGGATGAGAGGTATTGACTTGTTGTCGTTTATACCAATGTCCCTGAGGTAAATATCCCCGGGCGGAATCCAACCTAACTACAGGAGCCAAGGGATGGGGAGAATCGTAAAGTATTTCCACAAAGGCACAATGAAATAACATCGAGTGCACACATGCATCCCAGCGTGGTGGCCAATAGCTGTCATCCCAGCACTTGGGAGGTAGAAGCAGGCAGATCAGGAGTTCAAGGCCTACCTGGGCTACATAAGATTCTGCCTCAACAAACCAGAGAGAGACAGACAGATAGAGAGAGAGAACATGATAACAAGATAGAGTGAGATCATTTGGATGTTTGAGTCATGGTCTTTTAAAAATATAATCTAATTGCAAAGTTTTTTTTATTTTCTGTTTTGTTTTCAGGACTAGGCCTAGAATCCAGGTGCCTGCCGGACAAGAGTTACACCATTGACAAACAACCCCCCATTTTTAACGTCATTTTGTTTGTTTATTTATTTGGTTGGGGTTTTTTGTTGTTGTTGTTTTGGGTTTTTGTTGTTGTTGTCGTTGTTTGGTTTTATTGGTTTGGTTTTATTTTTGAGGCAGGATTTCTCCGTGTAACAGCCTTGGCTGCCCTGGAACTCACTTTGTAGACTAAGCTAGCCTTGAACTCACAGAGATCCACCTGCCTCTGCCTGCAGAGTGCTGGGATTAAAGGTACCACCATGCCCTGCTTTTAAGATCATTTTTAATGATGGTTGTATTTACATAGTAGAAAAAAATTCAAAGTTTAACCACTGAGTTTTGAAAACTTACAAACTAGCTCCAAGGATTACATCAAGGGTCCCCAATACCCCGACCCTCCAAGGGCCTATCTCTATGACCTCTGTGACCCTGCTAGCTAAAGCCCAAAGCACTGCCCACAAGGTTTATTATTGTTGTTGTTGCACTTTATTGATTGTGTATGAATGTGTGTAAGCATGCCACGGCACATTCGTGGGGGTCAGAGGACAACTTGGAGGGGTCAGGATTCACCTTCCACTGTGCGGGTTCCAAGGAGCAAACTCCAGTCATCAGGACTGGCAGCAAGCACCGGTCCCTGCTGAGCTGTGCCACTGTTTGTATTCTTTCCTTAAAAACTTAGCAAGACTCATCAAATCCCTTGACTCTGCCTCCAGTGCTGGAGACTGGGCGTGTTGGCTGGTTGACAGGCTCAAGGCCCTTTTTTTTTTTTTTTTTTTAGAAAGGGTGTCATAAGGTGGGATGTGAAGGTGCACACCTTTAATCCCATGAGGCAGAGGCAGTCAGATCTCGGTGAGTTTGAGGCCAGCCTGGTCTACAAATCGAGTTCCAGGACAGCCAGGGCTACAGAGAAGCCCTGTCTCGGAAAAACAAAACAAAACAAAAAAAAGGTAGGAAGGAAGGGAAGGAGGGAAGCAGGGAAGGAGGGAGGGAGGGAAGGAGGGAGGAAAGGAGGAAGGAAGGAAGGAAGGAAGGAAGGAAGGAAGGAAGGAAGGAAGGAAAGAAGGAAGGAAGGAAGGATTACCATGTATCCATGCTGGCCTCAAACTCACTGGGTAGCCAAGGATGACCTTGAATCTTTTAATCTTTTATTCCCTTTCCTCCACCTGCCCCTGAGTGCTGGGATCACAGGTGTGCACTACTGTGCTGGTCAGTTTTATGTCAACTTGACACAAGCTAGAGTCACCTGAGAAGGGGGAACTTCAGTTGACAAAATGTCTCCATAAGATGGAGCTGTAAGCAAGCCTGTAGGGAATTTTCTTAATGATTGATGGGAGTGGGTCCAGCCCATGGTGGGTGGTGCCATCCCTGGGCTGGTGGTCCTGGGTGCTATAAGAAAGCAGACTGAGCAAGCCATGAGGACAAGCCAGTAAGCAGCACCCCTCCATGGCTTCTGCATCAGCTCCTGCCTCCAGGATCCTGCCCTGTTTGAATTCCTGTCCTGGCCTCCTTCAGTGATGAACAGCAATGCGGAAGTGTGAGCCAAATAAACCCTTTCCTTCCCAACTTGCTTTTGGTCATGGTGTTTCATGGCAGCGACAGTAACCCCAAGACAACTACTGTGTCCAGGCCCCGCTTCTGTGGTGCTGGGGGTCAAACCCAGGGTCTGATGCATGCTAAGCAAGTGCACCACTTACCAACTACATCTCTAGCCCCTCAGCTCCACGCCAGATCTGTTCTTCAAAGATGGGAACAAACACATCAGAATTAGCTATGGCACCTTTTAAAAACATCTTCTTTAGATTTCACTTGAATTATGTGTGTCTGGGGGTCTGTATACATGAGTGCAGTGCCCACGGTTCCTCTGGAGTGGGAGTTGTGGGCTGTCTATTAGTTGTTCGCCTGTGGTTGCGTTGCTTCCCGGGTCCTATCTGGGAAGTCTTTTCCCACGTCAAAACCCAGCTCTGCTCCCATACAGTCACGTCCGTCCCAATCCATGAGCGTCACCCTTCTCTCCAGAGCTGCTGCCAGCGTCATGCAGAGCCTCGCCACACAGACAGAGCTGGGCAGTGCTAAAGCCACAGCCGAACCTTTTGTCTCATTTTTAGATTTAAGTTTTTTATGTTTTGTGTGGATGAGTATTTTGCCTGCATGTCTCTCTGTACATCACATGTGTGCCTGGTGCCCTCAGAGACCAGAAGAGGGCATAAATCCCCAGGAACTAGAGTTACAGAGGGTTGTGAGCTGCCGTGTGGGTAAGTCCTGTGCAAGAGCAGCCAGTGTTTTTAACTGCTGCTCCTGCCCTGTAGTAGACTTTTGTTTATCCATTTCAAGTTTGAAGACTTTTTTTTTTTTCCTGAGACAAGGTTTCTCTGTGTAGCTCTGGCTATCCTGGAACTTGATCTATAGACCAGGCTGGCCTTGAACTCACAGCAATCCACCTGCCTCTGCCTCCCAAGTGCTGGGATTAAAGGTGTGTGTCACTACTGCCCAGTGAGTGTGTGTCTTTATGTGAAGGCATGAATATATGGAGGCCAGAGGGGCCATCCACTTTGTGTTGTTTTTGTTTGTTTTTAAGATTTATTTCATCATTTATGTGTGTGTCTCTGTGTGTCTATATGCACTTGTGTGCAGGTACCTGTGGAGGCCAGAAGGGGGCGCTGGATCACCTGGAGCTAGAGTTCCAGGCAGTCGAGCACCACTTCTGGGTTCTCCAGAAGACCAGTATTCACTAATTTTTAAAATTTTATTTATTCTATGTGTCTTTTACATCATGTATCTTGATCCTATTCATTTCTTGTCCCTTCAAATCTGCCCTCTGCCCCTGCACACTCCCCAAATAAAATAAAATTTAAAAGAGAAAAGGAAAAATAAAATAAAAAAGGAAAAACTTAAGTTTGCATGGAAGTTGCAATGTGACACCATGAGTCACATGGTGTGCCCCTTTGTCCATTTATCTTTACTTGTAAGTGTTCATTGCAGAGAGTCATTAGTCCGGTTCGAGGTCTCTGGTTTCTACTACACTATCGATGGTAGGCCCTTGCTAGGACTCCTCCTGGACATCCTGTTGTTGCCCTGCATTGTGGAGATCCTGCAGCTTTGGGTCTGCAGGTCAGGTCCCTTCATGTGCTCCAGCAGATCATAGGTGGGGTGGACGATGGGGCCGGCCAAGTCATATCCCTTGGGTCTGAGCCTGGCAGATGTAGGATTGGTCCACCAGATGTGAAATGGGGACAGCTCTCCCATGCTTACAACTTTGGGGCTGGCTCACCCACACCTGCACTAACAGGGACAGCTCTCCCACCTGCCCCAGATGTTGATGGGGGGGGGCAACTCTCCCCCACCCATGCCACCACAAGACAGATGAGAAATGGGGCCAGCTCTCCCATGCTCGCAACTTCAGGGCTGGCTCACCCACACTTGCATTAACAAAATTGGCTCTGTCGTGCTGCCCTGGTGAGGTACACGGCCTTCTCTCCCAAATGTTGCAGCTGGTAGGGGTCAGGGATAGCTCTCCAACTCTTGTTACCTCAGGGTCAACTCTCCCACCTACCTTAGACAATGATGGGTGGGGGTGGCGGGAGGGCATCTCTCCCCAGCCCATGTTGCCATGTGGGAGTTGAGGGGTGGGGCTAGGTCTCCCCCAGTCACATTCTCAGGGCGGGCTCACCTATGCTCTCGTCAACAGGGTCATCTCCACTGTGCTGCACAAAGTGCAGGACAAGCTTTCCCGTGTGTTGTCGCTGGTCAAGGGTTCCATTCCCTCACCAGCTCAGCCCGCTCCCTTCCTCTCTTGTCTCTTCAGACATGCCGCTGTCCACAGGACCCGAACCATTCTCTCTCTCTCTCCCATGAACCATCATATCATACCTCTGCTGATAGTGTCCATCTGACTGGTACTGTAAGGTACCAGGTGGACCCATGCTCTCCCCTGGAGCCTGGAGTGGACAGCTCCAGACCTGCGTGTGGGTCTCCTCATCCCCACTCCAGTCACCCTGGAGGTGTGCTGGGCCATGCTTCCTCGTCACGAAGAGATCACCATAGTGCCCAACTGCCCGGTACCTCCTGGTTGGTGCGTTCAGTATTCACTCTTAACCCACTTTGTTTTCTGAGACAGGGTCTGTTATGGAATGAAATATTTATTTAACTATGTAAAGATGTGTTGCTTTTTATCTTGTCTGCCTAAGGCACCTGATTGGTCTAATAAAAAGTTGAATGGCCAATAGCTAAGCAGAGGAGGGATAGATGAGGCTAGTGGACAGAAACAAAAACTGGCCAGACACGGAGGAAGCAGGAAAGGAGGTGGACAGTACATAGATGAAGTAAACCAGCCTCAGGGCAGCATATAGAGTAATAGAAATGCGTTAATTTAAGTTAAAAAAAAAAAAGCTAGCTAGAAACAAGCCTAAACTAAGGCTGAGCATTCATAATGATAAGACTCCGTATTATGATTTGGGAGGCTGGTAGTCCATGAAAGCTTGCCACAAGGGTCCCTCATTAGTCGGGAACTTACCAACTAGGTTAGACTGTGTGGCCAGCAAGCCCCAGGGATCTGCCCGGCTCGGTCTCCTCACCTTTGGGGTTACAAACACCTGGCTCTTCTATGCGGGACTAGAACTCAGGTCTTCACAGTGCAAGCATTTCAGCAACTGAGGAGTCTCCCACCCCACATACAGACTTTTGACAGTTCTGCCTGGCTTTAGTCCCAGCTGCCCCGGGGCTTCCCGCTGTCCCTCCGCTCTAAGGTCTGATACAGGAAGTGGTCAGTTCCACACCAGCATTCCCGGTGCAATGCAATGTCCCACACCAACTGACCACTCGCAACCTACCTACAGAACCAAGGTGGCCAAATTGCTACCGTGAATCCTCCC
>CABHPH010144480.1:544-49009 GCA_902168325.1 Peromyscus nudipes
CCTGAGTCACGTGTGAAGAAATAGATGGATGTGGTGTCATGTGCTACTCTTACACTGCCCTTCCCAAGAGAAACAGAACATACACCACACATGTAACTACTATTTTCTAGCAGTCACAATACAAAAGTAAAAAGCCAGACTAGTTTTAATAATATATGTCACGTAACATGCCTCAACTATGCTTATTTCAACATATAATCAATGTAAGAAAATTACATTATACATCACCCTTTTATATTAACTCCAACCATGATATATATTGCACACTAACAGGCATCTTGATTCAGACTCAAAATTTTCTTTTGAAATATTAATCATCATTTAAAGTTCACAAAACTTACAGTTCAAAAAATTGGATTGATGTATTCAAGTTGTTCTTAACATATTTAATTTTTTTCCAATCACCAAATGAGGATAATTGCTTTTCTTTAAATGGAAATTAAGTAAAATTTAAAGTTGAGTTTTGCTCTTATATTAACCACTCCGGCACAAGCAGAAGACACATGTATTGACTGGGCCTTCTCGATGACATGTCTAAACCATGTGTTATAACGCACATGCAGTAAACACAATGGGATAACCATTTGAAACCATGCAAAAGCTAGGGATCAACACATAGTTCCAATAAAACAACTTAGAACGTTTTCAAAACTGTACCCATGTTAAGATTACTTATTTTACTTGAGTTTCAACCCAAAAGATCTTTTTCAGTGAGAAACAGATGAATTTGTGATGGCCACCTAAATGTTCATGTAATAGTCCAGAGTGGATGAATGTTATTAACATGCCATTTACAGATGCAATTAAAAATTGGCACTGTAAGCTAACTTTATGAAACTTTCATAGTAGCTTGTTTTCCTAGAAAATCCCATGTTTGCAATATCCCTTTCCCCGGATATTTTTGGGATACTGACATGGACTTGGGAATCAGTCCCACGTTCAGCAGGTACTTCTCAATGAAGCACAGTGTAGTAATCCATCACTCTCCAGTATCCTGAAATGTGGGGATGCTCAAAGGCATTGTTGTACAGTGAACTTCTTCCGTCATTCTGTTAGGAGGCAGGGAGACTGAAAACTGGACTATTTTATAAAAGTTATCTTAGGTCAGTCATTGTGTCAAAGAAGAAAACAGGTTTGGTAACTTGTGACCACATTACATCTGATCATTCACAGAAGGCCACACTCTTTAGATCTGTATAAATTTAAAACTTACAATATATTTCAGAAATGGATGGAGGAACATATTTTAGATGGGGACCCATTTTTAAGGAGTCTGTAAAAATCAATACTGTTGGTTACTTAGGAAGTGGGAAGAATGAGGCTTAATTTTTAATTTAATTAAATCTGTGGTCTAGGTTCCTGAGCAATGATATGAATGAATTTTCAATATATATTAAATATTTGAAATTATAAATCTAGGCCACTTTGTCCAGGTGTGGTGGACACGCCTTTAATCCCAGCACTCCAGAGGCAGGAGTAAGTCGATCTCTATGAGTTCAGATCTACCATGGCTGTGTAGAGAGACACTGTCTCAAAAGAGAAAAAAAATCTAGGCTACTTTAAAATTTCATTATTTATTTTGTTATAATTCGTGAAACAGCACTGTCTTAACAAAAGAGCCAGTAAGACTAAGAGTCTGTAAGGTAGGCTATGTGTCCTTAAATTCAGAAGAACCAAATACACTTTCACAGTATTAGTAAAATAAAAACTCAACACAAGAGGGTCAAAGTGTGTCCCAAAGTAATTGTCTCCTCCACAATGAGGTAACTACGTATGGAATAATAGGGGGAAGTTCAATGCATTAAGCATTTAACAGTGAAAACAGGAACATTTAAAATACTCTGTTCATGGTTAAAAATAAGTTGTACTCTAAGTCCAGTGATCATTGCCAGGGAGAACCAAAGTTGAGAAATTTCTATTAAAAACATGACTCAGAGGAAAAAATACAGAGGCTAGTAATGAAGGAAGTGATCTGGGTCAACCCCCATTGGTCACTCCTACAGTCAGGTGGTCGGGATATCTTTAAAAGGGAGTTATCTGGACTCAAGAGGATCATAGCACCTTCCCCCATCCTGCAGCCTCTTTCTCACCTGGAAGAGAACTCTCAGAAAGTTCACAAAATGTGTGATGCCTTTGTGGGAACCTGGAAACTCGTCTCCAGTGAAAACTTCGATGATTACATGAAAGAAGTGGGTAAGTGCCATGGGGGATAGGGCTTCCCTATGGGGGAGAGGCTTGTAGCTGGCCTTCAGCTTGGGAGCAGTTGCTTTGGGAAATGCTGTTTTCCGCATAGAAGCTGTAGAAGCCACTAGAAAGAGCCTGTTCTAGAAGCTTCCTAAATCAAAGCTTCAACCTAGTGCTTCCTGCAGGTGAATCAGCAGGGAAAGGAGTGTAGATGGAAATCCTTTATGATCTATAGAATGACAAGGTGTCACCCTCACTACCACATGTGGGTGTTTCTGTGGTTCACTTGGCTCTCTGTCTGTTTTTAACATCTCCTTTTACACAAAAGTTTTGCAATAACTTGGAAAGAAAAAATATACTTTTTTTGTAGCATGGAGTAATTTTTACTTAAAACTGAAGCCATGATTTTTAGCCCATCTTAGAAAAAAAAATTACATTGGAAAATGTATTTTTGCAAAGATTTTTTCTGTCTCAATGACACAGTAGACAAAAGCTTGACTTCAAGAAGTAGTTTTCTTCACGGGGTTAAGCATTCGTTGGTTTGGAATGATATGGAATGTCGTAGATTTAGAGAGTGATTCAAAAGGAGAGCTGGGCATGTGAAACACGTATCGAATGTGCCTTTCCGACAGCAGAGGTTCTGTCAACACTGCCCACATGCTACTGTGTGAATGGTCACCAAACAATGCTGGCAGCAAGACAGTGGCCATTAACCAGTGATGTTCTCTCTCAGGGAGCTTCTGCATTGAACCCCATCTCTCTGTGACCTTCAGAAGGTCAGATCCCATATTATAGAGAATCTTCAGTAGGACAGGATCCCCTAAAATTTCAAAGGCTTAACCTTTCCCTCAGTTACAAAGGAAACTTTGGGTGATCTGTCAACATTGTTCTCCTGTTTGTAGATAAGAAGATTATCAGCAATTTCAGCATGACTGACCTTTTAACATATGGCTAGGTACTGTTCAGCTTGCTAGTTCCTATATACTGACTTAGAAACACCAGGGTTTGGACTGCTTTTAGCTATTGACTTTTTGAAACATTTTGTACTTGTAATATCCATACCTAAATTATAATAACATTTTAAACTGTGAAAGACTCATAATTAAAGGCAATAAGATAGTTCCTGGATGAAATTGGCAGCTATAATTGAGGCACAGTGGGCAGGTATTGCCTTCTGCAGTCAAATAAAACCAGAAAGAAACAAGTGAAGCTGTTGCCTTCCCCAGGCTGGGTCCCTCTGGAGTTGTTCCCACATTGCATCCTTCCCGTACTTATTAATTGTACCGAATGTCATGTTATGCGACAGAGTGAGGATTCAAGGCAGAGAAATACATCATTTTCTCACTGTGGCTACTTTTTAGACAGAGAACCAAGTCACAGGCTCCACATCACTTGTCTTGTGCTCTGCTTCTCTCTCAGGTCAGCCTTAATTCTAACCTGTGGTCACTTTTAGCTAAAGACATTACCCTTATTTAAGCGTTTGTGCTGGAAGAGTTAGCACATCTGTGACTGTAGGAAATCCGTGTAACACACGCAGAGAGAGCAAGTGGTTACTGTCCATCCAAGGCTGTAAGTTGTTGACCCTCTACAGGAAAGCATTTCCCTCATTTAAACAAACAAGACCCCACAACTTGAGTTGTAAACTGTTGTAAACAATGGAATTCTGATTTCTTGAGTTCAAAAGATATTTTCTGAGTGCCCCTTTAATTTTCCTTACACATCACTGGGAATGATATTGCTGTTCTAAAATGGCATGGTACGTAGCAAACGTTTTTCCTATTAGAGAAATTAATCAGCAATCTTCACTACATGAGGGAGTAATATGGGAAGGAAGCCTAGAAAATGACACTTGGCAACAAATGCTGTAAAATGGGGTTTCTGGACACTCAAAATAGATGACCTTTAACCTACTAACTCTACATCAGGCCTGGTCTCTGACTTTAGAGTTTTTGTAAAAAATACAACTTTTAATATTTAAGAAAGAATGAAGTGATCAAACAGTCTCAATTATAAACACAAAATAGAGCTAGTATACATACACATATATTATCACCATATTATTATAGGTATATTATAGATATGCTGATATATATAAGGCACATACACATTGAGGTATGAAGAGTTAATGTCTTTATAGATTCTGTTGAAATCAATGATGAGTCTCCTGAGGAAAAGAAAGGGACAAGCTAAGAGGAAATCTGGATGGGTTGCTTCTGAATGTATCCTCGGGGATTAGGGCCAACGTGCTTAGCTGCGTAGCTGGTTTCAAAAGAGCCTCAAGTAATCTGGCATCTTTTTCTTCATGGGCACAAAAAAAACGTAAGCTTGACGTGTTTTCTCTTCCTAACTGCAGGAGTGGGCTTTGCCACCAGGAAAGTGGCTGGCATGGCCAAGCCCAACATGATCATCAGTGTGAACGGAGACGTGATCACCATCCGATCAGAGAGCACTTTTAAAAACACTGAGATTTCCTTCAAACTGGGCCAGGAGTTTGATGAAATCACTGCAGATGACAGGAAAGTGAAGGTGAGGGGCAAGGAGCTGGGGCAGAGGAGGGTCTGGCGTCTAACGCCACAGTCTTCAGGAAGTGATTTCAAGATGACGGGAAGAAGAGCTCTCCCTTGTAGTCTGAAGGCCTCTGAGTGCCCACGTCTAAACTGTCGCCATCAGAGTGCAGATTGCTAAGTTGTCCTGATATTAAAATTGATCAGCATATTTTATGTGTCATACAGTAGTGTATATGAAGTAAGTTAGAGCAATAAAATTTTAGAGGAAGTTTATAAAAGAATAAAAATCACCCTAACGCCACCACTTCAGCATAGTTTTGTCATCTAGTTTCTCTCACAAAACATTCTTTTTTTCAAATTGTAATTTATGTTCTATTTCTATTCGGGACACATAAGTGTGTGTGTGTGTGTGTGTGTGTGTGTGTGTGTGAGAGAGAGAGAGACAGAGAGAGAGAGAGAGAGACAGAGAGAGTTTTACATTATTGTTTTCAAGACATGTTTCTTTCTTTTTCTTGTTGGACTGTATTCTTGTCACTTAGAGTAAGGACCTCAGAATATTCCTTTGAGCCAGGGTTCCATATTTTCAATCATATTTTTGGCCTTCATTTGCACATTGCAATCTCTCTTCCCGTGCCTGCAGAGCATCATAACCCTAGATGGCGGGGCCCTGGTACAGGTGCAGAGGTGGGATGGAAAGTCGACCACCATCAAGAGAAAACGAGAGGATGACAAGCTGGTGGTGGTGAGTATATTCTGCATACTTAGTTGTGACCCACCATCAGGGCCTCAGGACCACTGCTCTACTTTAGGAAACTCACCTGCTGTGTAGAACCAAAGGTTCATTTGTGGTATTTGTTTATTTGGAGATGAGGGTTGAATCTGTGTTCTCATACTTGCCTAGTGTGCTCTGCCCCTCTGAGCTACTGCTCCATACTCTCATGCCGTCATGCTCCACCCAGGCATGTTTTCCCCTCGTAGCAATCCCTGCTTCCTCCTCAGTATCACAGGCTGCCTGGTGCAGCACCCTCACCAGAGCGTACTCTGTACTTCTGCTGTGGCACCCACTCCCCATGGAGATTTCCCAGCTCCCTGAGAGGAAGACCTTCTTGGTCTTTACATCACCCTAACCAATTACACCCGGGGATGGAAGTACAATGCAAGCACAGGATTCTAGAACATGAGTTTTTTGTTGAATATCATTTGATTTCCAACACTGAGAAATACGAAAATTAAATTCACGCTGTTGTCTCAGTGATTGACCTTGACAATTTTGTACCCATGTCTAGGAATGTGTCATGAAAGGCGTCACTTCTACCAGAACTTATGAAAGGGCATGAGCCAAGGGAAGTGGCCCTGGACTGACATTTGCATCGAACTCTACAATACTTGGTTGGATGTATTGTTTTTAAAAAGATATGATTTTTCACTAATTAGCAAACAACTAATTTTTCCCAAAGCTAAATTTTATTGAATATGGTTGTGTTGGTTAAATAAAACCTTTTTAGATTCAGAAAGTAGTGTAATGATATTTTTATTGTGTGTCTAATTTTCTACACATAATTGAGTAAAGAGAACAGAAAAATTGCATTATTATTTTGGCTCTGCTAGAAGTAATAAGATCTTTCATAATATTGCATAATAGAAAAGTCAGTGTCTATGAACTTTACCAGACAAGAGATAGTATATAGGAACCAAGACTGAGTATTAAGCCCTGCTTTAACATACTTAAAATTAGAAACTATCTGTCCAAGACCCAGGGTAATTTTAAACACAGTGAAATTATCTACCTCCATGTGATCAAGCATGCACATCCAGGTCTGTCCTGTCCTGGAGCACTGTGACTCAACAGTGCATGTAATGCTATAGAAAAGAACTCTAGTCTCCACAGTGTGCGTATGTGTGTGTGTGTATGTGTGTGTGTGTGTGTGTGTGTGTGTGTGTGTGTGTGTAGAAAAGAAGTCTAGTCTCCACAGTGTGTGTGTGTGTGTGTATGTGTAGAAAAGAACTGTAGTCTCCACAGTGTGTGCATGTGTGTGTAGAAAAGAACTGTAGTCTCACAGTGTGTGTGTGCCACAGTGTGTGTGTGCCACAGTGTGTGTGTGAGTGTGTGTGTGTGTAGAAAAGAACTCTAGTTTCTACGGTGTGTGTATGTGTTGAAAAAACTCTAGTCTCCACAGTGTGTATGTGTGTAGAAAAGAACTCTAGTCTCTACAGTGTGTATGTGTTTGTATGTAGAAAAGAACTCTAGTCTCCACTGTGTGTGTGTGTGTGTGTGTGTGTGTGTAGAAAATAATTCTAGTCTCCACAGTGTGTGTGCATGTGTAGAAAAGAATGAGAGAGAGAGAGAGAGAGAGAGAGAGAGAGAGAGAGAGAGAGAGAGAGATTCTTACTAACTAGTCCAGGCTGGTCTTGAACTGCAATTCTTCTGCCTCAACCTCTTATGTTGCTGGGGTTATAGGTATACACCACCATGCTCAAGTAGTCTGAAATTTTCAGTCTCAAACAGATGTTTCAGTCAGTCTTTTGTTACTATAATAAAATTCTGAGGCTATTTACTTTATAAAGAAATAAATTGGCCGGGCGTTGGTGGCACATGCCTTTAATCCTAGCACTCGGGAGGCAGAGGCAGGCGGATCTCTGTGAGTTAGAGGCCAGCCTGGGCTACCAAGTGAGCTCCAGGAAAGGCGCAAAGCTACACAGAAGAAACCCTGTCTCAAAAAAACCAAAAAAAAGAAATAAATAAATTGTCGGGTGGTGGTGGTGAACACCTTTAATCCCAGCACTCCAGAGGCAGAGGCTGGATGATCTCTGAGTTCTAGACCTGCTTGATCTACAAAGCAAGTTCCAGAACGTCCGGGGCTATACAGAGAAACCCTGCCCCCCCCCAAAAAAAGAACAAAAAAGAAAGAAAGAAAGAAAGAAAGAAAGAAAGAAAGAGAAAGAAAGAAAGAAAGAGAAAGAAAGAAAGAAAGAAAGAAAGAAAGAAAGAAAGAAAGAAAGAAAGAAAGAAAAAAAAGAAGAAAGAATTTACTCAGCTATCAGTTTTGGAGTCTGAAAGCTCAAGAGTGTGCAGGCCCGGAGAGTTGGCACCAACCTCATGGTAGGTGTTATCATGGGGAAATGATAAGGGAGAGGGGCATCTCCCTGACACAGAGCAGAGAGGAGCCCTTCTCGTCCTGTACTGTTATGCCCAAGTCATGAGCCCCCCAGAGACCACCAGGAGTCCGAGTTTGTATGCAGAAGCAAAGAGCCTTTATTGCAAGCTTAAGCTTGGGCTTCCCATCCTTTCCTACACAGGGGTCGGATCAGGGAGAGCTGGACCATCATGCAGTACCCCTTTCCTGCGTATATGACCATACCATGAATGCAGGGGACTAACCCAGTGCTGCAGGCCCGTCACCTAGATGGGATAGCATAATGTGTTTCATTCTGCATGGTCAGAAGTCTTGTCAAACAGGAATTGGTACTGGAGTTGCTGCAAGGAAATTGACAACTTATATACAGATTATGTAAGCTATCCTTTATGTTCTAGAGCATTTAGTACTTGTTTGTCTCAATTCTGATTGGTTCTCCCCAGGGTACAGTTTGTGGCTTTTCCTGGTTATTGTAATGGTGAGGCCTAGTCCCAGTATGGTTAGTCTGCAGCCTGTCATGGCGGCACTAATACTAACTTAGGCCTCTTCAGTACAACAACTTGTTCTTGTGGGATCTAACAGGTCCCACTAATCCCGTCTGAGGAGATTCCACGGACACACACACTCACTCACACTGCCCTAGCAACCTTTCAGTAAGTCCCATCCCCAATGCTCCCAGGACCTTAACACACTATGCTGGTGTCAAGCTCCCAGTACTTGAACCTTCAGGGAACAAACCACATCCAAATCATAGCAACATGCTGCACCTAGAAGCCATGCAGAAACCATGTCGGTCACCCCATAATGTTCATGCTAGGCAAGTGTGACATGCTTGTTCATGAATAAATGTGCAATGATACGCAGTTGATTGCAAACATTTATGCTTAGTATCAGCAATCTTTTTAGTCAAATATAAACCTCCATGGACTCCGTATATCTAAAATATTTGTGCACCCACACAGGCATAAAAACAATAAGGTTTGAAATGTATGCACACACACATACAATAACAGCAAAACTTAAAACTAGTGTACATGTAAACATAAAACAGATTTAAAATATTCATGTACACACATACAAAACCATCTGGTTTCTCAGGTAGTGTATGTGTGCACATGTGTGTATGTACTTACGTGTGTTGAATGCATCTCTTGTGAGAGGCACAAAGCACTATATGCTGAGGTTTTGCACATATAGAGCAAAACTTGTAAATCACAAGACTTATATTTTGTAGCAAAACAAAAATCCATTGCAGTGTACAGTACAGGGCCTCTATAGTGCAGGGAACATGCTGAGTAATAAGTCAGGCACAGAAATACAAGGGTCACGTGGTCCGTCTGTCTCACACGCAGATGCTAAAGGAACGGCATCTTGGGTGTGGAATGGAGACTATTTAGGATGAGGAGGAAGTGTGGATTGGATCAGAGCACACTGTATGAATATGTTCGAGGTTCACACTAACTCATACTTACCTCAGCCCATATGCATAATTAGTATATGTTAACAAAAAAATAAGATGTATTAAACGTATACTCCAAGTGTTATCATTGTGAGGTCTTCTTTAAAACATACTTCCAAAACTGTTCATTTTCTGCATCTGTTGTATGTGTAGCACCATGGTTTAGAGGGACCACAGAAGGGACTAGGTTCCTGGTCAAAGAATATTTTTTTAATCACAAAAATAGTGTGAAGCATGATCCTAATTAGTCTTAACAATAAAAATCCAGAGTCAGATATTAGGGTGAAAGCTGAAAGATCATAGAAGCAGAGCAGCCAGCCATTAGAAACTTCTTACCTCTATGAAATCTCAGACCTAATAGGCGAGCAACCTATCTCTACCTCTCTAGTGCTGGGATTAAAGGTGTGTGCCACCACTGCTTGGCTGTTTCTCTTTTAGACCGGTTCAATCTCCTGTAGCCTAGGGTGGCCTTGAGCTCCTGATCTTCCTACTTCTTCCTCCCAAGTGCTGGGATTAAAGGTGTGTGCCACCACTGGCTGGCCTCTGTGGTTAGCTAGTGGCTAGCTCTGCCCTCTGATCTCCAGGCAAGTTTTATTTGTCAGAACACAAACAAAATATCACACAACAATAGTGAGACTCACAATATGGGTTCAATAGAGCTGTGTAGGGTTGATTAGGACAGTCTTAATAAATACCGGTAAATTTATTAATAAATACTGGTTTGCGGGTATTTATTAAGAACTAACTATGGTGTCAGGCCCTTTGCATGATGTACATCATTGATCACCAGATCTGATGGGAGGAGCGATTGTTTCTGTCAGGATGAGAAAACTGGAGTGTAGAGTTCAGAGCACTAAGACAAAGTGGGAAATGGGTGCAGGATTCTGAAGTTCAGCAGTTATCCTGGCAGAAAACTGATCTGGAAGCCATGGGTGGTAACAAAACCTGATGAGACAGAGTTCCAGTGGACAAATTCAACCCTTGCAATGTTTGAAAAGGCACAATAGAAAGTACATGATAAACTGAGGTCAATATTGGTCAATTTCAGCTCTTAACATAGCAGCAGAACATTTAATGTATAATTAATGCATGTTAATAAAACATTGTGTATACTGATGTTGATATCACCGTTTAGATGCCCTCTTTACAGTCTACAGTCATTCATCTTCTGGATATCTGTTACGTGAGTAACACCATGATGGAGGAAGGTCAGAGAAATGGGCCAGGCGCTACTCTCCAGTCCATGGCAGTCCCATGGGCACACATCTTTGAGCTAGGATGGACCATAGTTGTTGCTGGAGAATTTCTCTCCAGCTCCCAAGTCCTGCCAGTCCTGGAGCCCACTTATAAAATAAACACACAGACTCTTACATTATTTAAACTGCTTGGCCATTAGCTCAGGCCTATCATTGTCTAGCTCTTACTCTTATATTTAGCCCATTTCTATTAATCTATACTTTGCCACGTGGTTCGTGGCTTACTGGTACTTTACATCTTCCTTGTCCTGGCGGCGGCTCCAGGCAGTCTCTCCCCTTTCACCTTCCTGTTCCCTCAATCTTTCTCTCTGTTAGTCCTGCCTATACTTCCTGTCTGGCTACCGGCCAATCAGTGGTTTATTTATTTTGTATTTTTGGTTGTGAGCCTAGCCTTTAATGGCTGAGCCATCTCTCCAGCCCCAGTGCTTTATTTATTAACATATTTGTCATACAGAACATCCAACAGCACTTCCCCTTTTCTTCTTTTTCAAAAAGGAAGGTTTTAACTTTAACATAGTAAAATCACATATAACAAAACAATTATCGAGCAAGAATTACAGTTACAATATTAAAGAAGATATCCTATCTATCTTATATTTGTGAGTTTAAGGTTTTATATCTAACTTATCTTTTATCATAACTAAGGAAAATTGTAAGTATCTAGTCTTCAACCACATCAAAGACCTGAGAAGGAATATAATGGTACCTGAGAAATGGTAGATGGATGCAAGCAACTTTCAGGAATCTTGTAAGAGTAGACCGAGACAGCTGACAGCCTGGACAGTCACCTAATGTTTTTTAGCATTGTTGGTGCATTTAAATTGGCTACAGGCCTAGAGTATCTGACAGACCATTTTTAGAAGCAGGAATTTTGAAAGACCATCTTACCCTGTCTTGGCAGAGTTCAGTGGTCGCTTTCCTTGTGTCCCGCTTGTCCAGAAAGGACAGCATTGTATTCGTACTGTCAGCAGTCTAGGCAAGGGCAGTTCTTTGCCCAGTAGGCCATTTTGTGCCAAGAAGACAAACTTCCAACTGGAAGTGTCATAGAAGCCCAACATTCTCTCGGGATCAAATTGGTGCTGCCAGGAGCAATTGTCTCTCATGTCAACAGAATTCTAAGTTATTTAAATGCCATATTCTGTAGGTCTATGAAGTGTTTGAAGATTACCTTTCTATCTGAAATATGTCTATGTATACCTAAAAGACTTAACTAACATGGCTACAAATGTGATTATCATAGATGACTAATTATTAATCTATTTTTAATTATCCATTACAATTTTAAATGAGTTACATAAACATAATATCTCAAACAAAAGTAGAAATATACACAGTATAACAAAATCAACTTTAAGTTTGTATCAATAAACTAAAATTTATATCAATGTAAAACATTTTAAACATAAACTAAAATCTATACCAATGTAAAACATTTTAAACAAGTTGTTGTTCTTTAAAAGTAGATTCATTAATCTACCCTTTTATCATATATATCTATATCATATCCCCTCTTCTTTTTTAGAAAGAGATCACATTTATAATTAACCTGTTTTAAATAAAAATATTGGTTTTTCTCTGTCCCATACCAGAGGGCTCTTCTGATATGGGACAAAAGAATCTTTTAACCTTTTATTTTAGGAATATGTCTGGGTTTAGAGAGGGAGTGAGCCCATTCCATCTCCAAAGCCAGCTTGGTATATTTGGGAATTTGGGCGTAGATTCTCTTACTACTTCCTGCTGGAGGGGGGTGCTGTACCTTATGGGGACACAAAGAACATTTTAGGATTATGGAGTAGTCCGTGAGGGTGTATTGTCTGAGCCAGTTGCCTTGAGAAGGTTCTGGATGTTGGATCATCTGGGCCATGGTGTCATTGGAGACCTTTCAAGTGGTCTTGGCTGGTCAAACCTGATGTATCTTAGTCTGGAACAAATCCATAGCCTCTGGCTTTCTGTGGAAACAAAAGCAGAATTTCTTTTCCAAAGCAACATATCCTTATATCCAAATTTTGAAGTCAAGGTACTTTTAAAATTTATATTTTGGCATAACTCAACAGCTTTTAAAATCAAATGTTTTTCTTTAGTTACGAATATGAAAGAGAACATAATCCAGATTTTCTGTGTGATAGCCATCTTTACGTGGCTTATTTTAAAGACTTTATTTTTAAAAACTATCTATTTGTTTATATAAATGTATATTTTTTTGTCTTTTAAGCCTACGTACCTTTTTACATACATTGTAAACTATTCCATCTGAATCAGTCTTATTGTGAACCTATTGGTTTAAACTGCAGCCTTCTAAGCCTGAAACGGCACTGTGGCTGCTGGCCCCGCCCATTTTAGCTTCCCAACATGGCGGTTTTTTGTCAGTTCTAGGAGCGATCAACTCTCAGAAATAGTGGGTCTACGCTTTTATCAAAGCAGCGTGTAGCCCAGAAACCTCTTTTTTTTATATTAGTAAAGCGTAAATCTAGCATACAGCGTAATGTGCCGCTGGCAGACGCCTCATTGTCGCCATACTGGCGGTCAAACGCGCACGCCAGGAACCCGTCAGTAGTTCAAATGCGCGTTTTGCGGCGTCTAGCTGTCTGTATGAGACATGAAGCAGGAACCCGGCTTTGGCTCTGTTTAGAATTGATTATTAAAAATTATCAGGTTTAAGGTGGAAATTCGAGCCATTGGGCGCCACTTGTTGCTGGAGACTTTCTCTCCAGCTCCCAAGTCCCGCCAGTCCTGGAGCCCACTTATAAAATAAACACACAGACGCTTACATTATTTAAACTGCTTGGCCATTAGCTCAGGCCTATCATTGTCTAGCTCTTACTCTTATACATAGTATTTTGTTTTACAAATACTGTGGACTTGATTTTCTTTTTAAAAATCTCTCTCTCTTTTGTCTCTCTCTCTCTGTCTCTGTCTCTCTCTGTGTGTGTGTGTGTGTGTGTGTGTGTGTGTGTGTCTGTGTGTGTCTGTGTGTGTCTGTGTCTGTGTCTCAACATGTGAACATTCACACAGGGGCATATATGCCTGTGTGTGTGTGTGTGTGAATATTCATACAGGGGCACGTATGCCACAGTGTATGTGTGTAGGTCAGAGGACAACTATGGTGATATTTTATTTGTACTAAAATGTGAATTGTATGTTAATAAATAAAGTTGCCTGGGGGTCAGAGCTATTAGAGCCATAGCAAAAGCTGGGCGGTGGTGGTGCACGCCTTTAATCCCAGCACTTGGTAGGCAGAGCTAGGTAGATCTCTGTGTGTTCAAGGATACAGCCAGCATTGGAGACACACGCCTTTAATCTCAATACCAACCATAGAAGACCTGGAGGTCTGTACAGACAGGCAGTGACAAGGCGGTCATGTGGTTGGGTTTACAACCAATGAGAAGCAGAACAGAAAGTCTATATAAAGACAAACACACAGGAAGTAGGTCTCTCTTGGCTGAAGAGGATCGCTGAAGCAGGAAGGGTAAGGCTCTTAGCTCTGACCTCTTGGGCTTTTATCTTTACATTGGCTCTGTGTTTCTTATTTAATAAGATGGTTACTTCTACAGACAACTTGCAAGAATCAGTTCTCATTTTCATCATGTGGGTTTCAGGGATTGAACTCAGGTCATCACGATTGGCAGCAAGTGCCTTCACCCACTGAGACACCTCTCAGACTCTGGAAGTGTCTTTTGATTGATGATTGCAGCTGATGATTACAGAGGTCATTCATAGAGGCCAGCAGTCACACACACATACACACACTCACCTCACTGTTGCAGGACCTGTCTTCTTAGGCTGAAGAAATCCAGGGTATTAAAAGAGCCGGTTCCTTTAAATCCAGGATATTTACATGGCCAGCTCCTCTCTATTCCATCTTTCTCTTCTCCCCTTTCGGGAGTCAGCCCCTAAGACTAAGACATTCGGAAGTAATCTTAAGGAAGGATGGAATTAGAGAGACACAGTGAAGGACTAAGGAAAGCTGGAGTTCAGATAAGACCTGAAGGCAACTGTTGGTTTTACTTCTCAGGTTGATCTTTAGCAAAAAATGATAGGAATGAGACAAGTCAAGAAAAAGGCCAACAACTCCTGGGGCAGAAAGGAGCAGAGCATCTTGTTATCAGAGCCGTGGAGCAAAGGCTTGATTCTGGGCCAAGTCTTGACATCAGAACTGGCCACACAAACCAGAAATCAGATGTAAAACTAATTATGGGAAGGTAGTTAAAGAATTTGATCAATATGGCTGCCTTGGTAAAGGCAGGGGATATTGAGCATCTCAGCCCACCTCAGGTGTATGGAAATACTGTCCTTAGAACCCAAGGTTACTCTAAGCTTATAACAATAACTGGACACTACACCAGGGAAGCTGGAGCTGGACCTTATGAAAATTGACAGCTGAACATCTCTGCAAATCTTGACAGACATGCATTAAAATTCTAATACATCTATGTGTAGAGTTGAATAGGAGTCTAACCCAAAGTAAAGGAGGTAAGTAAACATGAAGGCAGAGATGCCAAGTTTCAGGTGCCGTTAAGTCACTCACTGGACATCTATTAGACACAAGAAGTGGAGTCAGTGCTTTTTAGCAGAAGCATTTTCTAAGGTCTTGCTGCAATCTGATTACTATAGTTAACACAATACTAGATTTAAATATCCAGTTTCTAACATCAACCACAATAAAAATCACAGGACTTACAAAGAAATGGAAAAAGTGTATTCAGAGGCTGAAGATGATTTTTAGCCATAGCCACCGAGAAATCATCTTCAGTCTTACTAGAAATGTTACATTTCTGAATCCTGAACCGTGCTGAAGCTTTGGAATCTACTGAAGTTGGATTAAATGCATTTTGCATTATGAGGTGGCCATGAGTTTTTGGAAGACAGAGACAAAGTTCTGGTTTGATTCTTAAATGTCCTCTACAGGCTCATGTTGTAAATATTTGTGTCGCAGCTATTTGAGAGGCTGTGTAATTTCAGAAAGTGCATCATGGCTGGCAGAGGTAGGAAACTAGAGATGGTTCTGCGAACCGTTAACCTAACTTCCAAGTTCTTGTCATTCATTATTTGCTTCCTGGTCTGCTGAGATGTGATGAGCCACTGCTACGTACTCCTCCTGTTGTGAGTTCCACCATGCTTCTCCCTCCCTCGTGGACCAAAACTTCTGTGATTGAGAGCCAAAATAAACCATTCCTTGTTTAAGCTGTGTCTGTCAAGTGTTGTGGTCATAGCAATGCAAAAATAAGTAAGTACCACTCCATCCAGAGAGGACCAGAATGAAAGGCTTATCCTAGTACCAGAGGAACACCATGTTCTCACACTCTGTAGTTCTTGCTAACACTAATCAGGAGAAATGATAGTTAGAAAGAAGTGAGTGCTGTTTATTTCTTTTGTTACTCATTCATAAATCCTTCATTTAACACTTACAGTGTCCTTTACTGCAGGTGCTGTCTTAGGAACATAGAAATTAGTATGAAGTGTTACCTGTTTTTGACTCACTTGTACAATAGCTTGCAGATGTCTGAGAGAAACGCAATGCTATAAGCTGTGTTCTCTAACACACCTCATTCTAAGGTCTAAATGCATAGTATAACAGGTACTGAATAGCTCTGAGCCAGATTGACACATGCTAGAATTGGGTCTGTAAAGGTGGGTAGATGTGTGCATGAAATCAGCTGCCCAGTAAACAAGTAATTGGCCAGATCCATTTTAACCATTTAATGAAGTTCTTTGCAAAAGTGTGTCAATAATAAAAGGCTTACTCATGAAGTAACAAATCTCAGACTGTCAATTGAAAATGACCCTATGACCTCGGATAACAGAGATTGGTTCTGGCTCCATCTTGGAGTTTGTGATAACAGAGATTGGTTCTGGCTCCATCTTGGAGTTTGTGATAACAAAGATTGGTTCTGGCTCCATCTTAGAGATCATGTCACGATGGATGCAGCAGTGTGATATCACAGAAGAAATCAAAGTGTACAGAGGAAGACTCGAGACCACCCCTCCCTCTGACTCTCTCCCAGGAGTGGGGAATTCTACCGGACTTAGAAATTTGACTTTTCCCTTTTGTTATATGGGCCAACTGAGTTCTAAAAGGGAACACAGTGTTCACTTCTGAATCAATATCAGAATAACAAGGACAGTTGCCCATGATCCCACTGGTCAATATACATAGATGTACATATGCATATGTCCAAATGCAGGTGTATGTTGGAAGCAGTAAAGCAGGCTCGAGCAGCTCACTCGGTATCTGAACACTCAGTCTGAGCACACCGTCTCCCTTTGAGGCACTTGTCATCAGTGTGATCTTTCCTGACCCACTCTCGTGCTTTTCTTGCCTTCTTCTGCCCTCCCCAGATATCTCAATAACTTTCCAATTAAAAAAATAGAACATTCCCCATTTCTTTAGATCTTTTCTTCAAAAGCAGTTCTTTCTCCCACATAAGTTATCATTACTCTCTGGTGCTCAAACAGCAATATCTTGCTTGCTTTGTATGTAAAGAGATGGCTTTATAGACAAAGATGAATAGATATGTCTCAGAGTCAAAGGGCTATTTGACATAGAGCAGATAAAAATATCAATACTCATTTTCTGGTCTCTGACCATCTAAATTTCCAGTCCTCTAAAGCAGGAGTTTAGAGCAGCAATATAAATCCTTTCAGTCAATTGTTTCTTAGAAAACTTGGGGCCTCTGACCTACTTCATTTGCTTGGAGTGTAGAACATGAATCAAGAAGGAATTACATAGAGATTTAATTTACTGGTGTCCTTTTTCACTTTTTAGAATGTAGATGACAGACATAACCCCTCTTCCCCCAAAAAACTTCACCAAATTTACTTGCACCATCTCAAATGGCATTTTTAATATAAAAAATGAATTTGCAAACCAGCTATGGTGAAGCACGTCTGTAATCCTAGCCCTTGGGAGGCTGAGGCAGGATTGTTAATTTGAGGCCAGCCTGGGCTACACAGGGAGATCCTGTCTCAGAAAGAGAGAGCCAGAGAAAGAGATAGACACACAGAGAGATAAAGACAGACAGAGAGAGAGAGAGAGACAGAGACAGAGAGACACACAGAGAGACAAAGACAGACAGATACAGACACAGACACAGATACAGACACAGACACACACACACACAGACACACACACACACACACACACACACACACTGAGTTTATGAAGCATGAGTTTTCTAGGCACTGACGCCACCATATTCCTCCTTTTTAAAGGCTTAAATCACAAAGCTCTACTCAGTAATAATTGCCACCTTCTTTCTGGTCCTCAGCTATCCTTGATTGACAACAATGATAGTGTTAATAATACCCTAGACCTCACTCCAAGCAACTTCAGGCATTTTAAGTTACATTAACAGTATCAAAACATCAACCCTGCAAGCAAGGGAAGGGACAGTGTTCTTCTAATGAAGGAGAATTTTGGGCACCATGACTTGCACAAACACAAAAACAGCTGAGGCAGACCAAGCAAGGATGTCCTTGTTTGGGATGGGAAAACATCCAGCCAGTGTTCATCAGACATTTGCCGGAAATTCCCTTGGGGTAAGTCAGCATTTAGTGTTCAAAGGCTGGTCTCCATTTGAAGCTTGTCTCCATGCGGCAAGTAAGATTTATCGGATGACTCCTGCATGTAAATCTCTTTGCTAGAAACCAAAAGAGGTTCTGAGTTGAGGTTTGCAGGTTGGGTTTCTGTTTTTCATTTGGAGGTAAATACAATGAGTCAAATGCTGGTGCCTGGAATCTCAGACTCCTGACAGCCCATTGGTCACTTCAGGAATGCCACGTGATGAAGATGGTCTTTAAAATAAGCTGCTGGAGGCATCGGGGTGCCCACACTTCCTTGGCTTCCGGTTGTGAGTGCCTCATCTTCCCAGAAAGCTTTCCACGATGATTGAACCCTTCTTAGGAACCTGGAAACTGGTCTCCAGCGAAAACTTCGAGGATTACATGAAAGAACTGGGTGAGAGACACCATTATGGGATTCAGGAATTTGTGGCAAGAGATTTTGGTGTTGGTGCTGGCTTTTTACCCCACAATAACATTTTCTGATTTTCATTCTTATGACTCTAGGTTATACTCATATGAGACAAAGTTTATAATTTCATTTATTATTAATATTTATTTTTCTTATAATTAATGATAATTTGCATTTTAAAAATTCTAACTAGCCTTGCAGCTCTCTCTCAGTTTATAGACACACCCCACACCTCCCTTCCCCCATGAAATCATCATGCAGATCTCCTTGTAGAACTTCTCTTTAGCTGGCTCATTTCATTGAACAGCTTTTGTTCAAACCCATATTCATGTAAAAGAACCATTGTAGTGAGTCTATAGATTGAATTTGTTTGAGGTTTACTTCAGTTACAAATTTAGAAGCACTGTAGCAACAAATAGCATTAGAGTCTGTTTTTCTAGAGTGCTCATCCATGTGTGAGTGCTATCCGATACATGATTTTGAAGGTTTTCTTTTTGAGATGAGAACTAGAACAGGTTTTCTTTACTGATTGACTGTCTCATCATTGGCCGTCTCTCAGAAATATGGGCCCTGCCTGACCTTTGTCTCTACCCCAAGCTCCATAGCCAAGCATCAGTTATAATGAGTTGTGTCTGTCACAGCTACACCTTTCTATAAAATCTGGAAGAACAACAGTTGCTTCATTTTCCATAATTAATAACAACCTGTTTTATAAATAAGCCATATGCAAAGCAGAAGATTTCTTCACTTTTTACAATTTGCTAGAATGACCAATGGATACTTACTATTAATAACATATTTACTCATTCTAAGCATTGAAACAACGTTTTACCTAATATTATGTTAACATGCTTATAAATATAATACTTGTTCCTCTTCCACAGACAGTACTAACTTCTCAGTAGTAATAAAGAAATTCCCCTATCCCTTCATATCCCTGGGTTTATAGGTACATTTGTTTTTAATAAAAATTTGAAGGCATATAAGAAACTTGGAAATGGATATGGCAGTGAATACCTACAATCCCAGCTGATACAAGGCTATGGGAGGATGACAGAGGGTTCAAGGCCAGCCTGGCTACATAGAAAGACCTGTATGAAAAGAAAATATATATTACAATATAATATAATAAATATAATATAATATAATATAATATAATATAATATAATATAATATGTAATATATTACATATGGGTTGTATATAATATTCTATACCTACATCTGTCTATATTTGTATATCCATATTTCTATATCTATTTATACATGCATGTATTTAGACATAAATATAGACATAAAAGTAGAGGGAATGGGCAGGAACTTGGGCTTATGGCTAGAATAGCACTTGTATTGACTAGGAGCCGGGTTAAATCTGAAACAAGGAGGAATAGCAGCTGAAGTCTTTCTTCATTCTGTGGCTCTTCTAAATCCTTTCATGTGCTCTTCTAATGCAAGTGTGGGGAGGGCTCAAGTCATCCACATTTTACTATGAAGAAAGCTGAAAGGGAGAAAGCTGGAAAGTGTTGCTGTGGGAGCCCAGGTTTTGACCATCTCACTCTTTCTTATAATCCACACATCTCTTTTCCTACACTGGGGTACATCACATCAATAGTGTCAATGGGCAGTAGACTTCAATATGTATTCTCAGGGAGGAGTCAGTTTTTGTCTACCTACTGTAAAAGTCGTATTTGACAATTGAAAGTCCCCAATCTGAGCAACAGGGCCAGGCTTTGAGTCAAGTGCTTCCCACACTGTCTTTGCAAGTTTCCACAAGGTTGGTCCCCTAAAAGCAGTTCTGCAAATACACATTTCACATGAAGCACAAAAGTTTGAGAAAATGAATTTAGCTTTTTAAGATGTCAGAATTACTAGCAGTACCTTGGAAGGACCTCACTTAATCTAGAGACTACTGACTACTACGAACATCCAATAAGACACTGTGGTTGGACATGGTGGCACACACCTGCAACTCTAGTACTCAGAGGTTGAGACAGGAGGGTCTTGAGCTCAAGGCCAGCCTGGGCTACATAATGAGACTCTGTCTCAAAAGAAAAAAAGGCTGTACATTAGTCAAGATTTCAGTGGAGGAGGATGCATTCTTTAAGAGCAGGTGTTCAAAATGGTGGTTGACACATCTTCCTAAATGTGTAAATAAGGTGCATATCTTTCTTTGTCTCTCAGGAGTGGATTTTGCAGCCAGAAATGCTGCAGGTTTAGTAAAGCCAAGTGTTAGTATTAGTCTCAATGGGGAAAAGGTGAACATCCAAACAGAAAGTTCTTTCAAGAACACAGAGATCTCCTTCAAGCTGGGGGAAGAGTTTGATGAGACCACTGCAGACAGCCGGAAAGTGAAGGTGAGTTGGAGTTAAATCTTCCTGTGTCCAACCATTGTGGAAAACACATGATTGGGTAGGGTTCATTCAACAGAATTTGACTTATCACTAAGTCTGATTGGGCTTGTTTAAGTCTGTGCATATAAAAAGTCAATCTGTTGCTAATTATTCAGAAAACTTAATGGAGTAATATGTTCATATTCATCTTTTTGTTGCTGCAGTTTGAGACAAGGTCTTGCTATATAGCTTAGGCTGGCCTGCAACTTAGGCTTCTCCTGCTTCTGGCCCTTGGGTGCTGGGCTTACAGACGTGTACCATCTTGCCTGGCAGTCTGCGTTCACTCCTCCTCTTCCTCCAACTTGTTTGTTTTTGTATGAAAGGTGCTATAGAATAGAACAATTATTAAGGTCAAAAGGTCAAATAGCCTATGGATTCTTGTCTATGAGAACATGAATTTAGTTGTCTCTTGAGACTTCTAGGTTGACCGTATTAAATATAACAGGAACCAAGGTGAGTATTATGAAAAACAGAATTTCTGACTTGAAGTTAAACAGTAGATGTGTAGTGCTGTAATAGTGAGAAAGTAGTGAACGACTCCTAATCACTTTCTCTGCATTTATAGAGCATTGTAACATTAGAAGGTGGGTCAATGATCCAGGTCCAAAAATGGCTCGGCAAAGAGACAACAATCAAAAGAAAAATTGTGGAGGGAAAAATGGTAGTGGTGAGTGTTCCCTAAGTTCACATTTTTACGTGCTGTTTTGGATGCGAATCCATCAAGCTGCTCAGCTGCCTTTGTAGCCTGAGTTGAGGGCTTGTTCTGTGGAAGGAGGAAAGGACAGGTTTGACCTGTCAACAATCACCCTCTAACACATCTCTCTACCTTTAGGAATGCACCATGAACAATGTTGTCAGCACCAGGACCTATGAGAAGGCATGAAGGAAGGGTAGACACCAGCGAGAACTTGGCCACTGCTGAAGAAAATTAGCCTCAGGGATAGTGATTGAAAACATGTTCAGCATCAATTTTGCTCAATAAAAGCACTAACTGTAATGCAGTTTTCCAGCTGTTGATAATGAAGGTTATGGGCGGTGTGAGTTTCTCTTCTGTTGCTGGGTAGAACATTGACAGAAAGCTATTTAGAGGGGGAAGGGCTGACATTAGATCAAGGTGGTTCAAGAGGGGATACTGTTCTTTGTTCTGGCAGGAAAGGCTTGGTAGTCAGGAAGCAGAGAGATCATGTTTCATCCCTACACAGGAAGGACAGGGCCAGGGCAGGAAGTGGAGCTAGACTCGAAACCCCAAAACCTGCTCATCGTGGTGTACTTCCTCCAGAAAGGCTCCCTCCCACAGCTTCCATAACCTTCCTTCCAGAGCCCAGCTGGGAGACTGGCTCCCACACTTTATGACAGGGTACTCTTGAGGAATGAGGGACAAGGGATATTAGAAGGATAGAGGGAAGAGAAACAGATAGAAAAACAAGATACCCTAGGGAGGGCCTGGGTCATTATCTACTGGCCCCTCCTGTAGCTTCTAAAGGGCCTTTTATAGGAATGCCAAGGGGTGGAGCAGAAGACCTCCCCCTAGCACAGCCAAGTGCAGACCCTTCCAATCACCTGGTAACCACACACATGGTCAAGCAATCCCCTAATGCAGCCCTGCTGGGTAAAGAGAGCTCAGATCTCACTAGGAAACCTCTGTGGGCCTCCACACCTTCCCAAATTGTATCACTATCTGGAAACCATGTGGTGACTCTATGGGGGACATTTCATATTCAAACCAATGCAGGAATAGTCTGTAGAATTAGTAAGACAGGAAGTTTCTGTTAACATGGCAAGATCAAAAATCACCCAGGAGATAAATCTCCGGGCTTCTTGATGAGGGAATTTCTAGATTAGCTTACCTGAGGTAGAAGACCACCCCCCAAGTATGGGGACCCCGTTCTGTGGCTGGAGTTCTGAAATGAATGAAAAGAAGAAAGCTGGCTGAGCACCAGCTGCCATTTCTCTGTACTTTGACTGTGATGAGGGACTGACCACCTCAAGCTGCTGCTTCCATCCATGACTTCCCACCATAATGAACTGCAAGCAGGAATAAAAAAACGACCTTCATTTGAGAAAAGGGAAAAAAAAAAGCACTTGTTTCTGTTGCCGAGGGCTCAGGTTTAGTTCCCAGCATCCTCACTGAGTGGCTCACAAATGACTCTGATGACACCCCTTGGCCTCTACAGGCAAGTGCACACATGTGGTGCACATAAAATACACTAAATACACAAAGGCACACATGCATGCCTGTGCGTAATAATTACATAAATCTTCTTCGTCCCTTTGCACTGGGTACGGAAGAAAAATAACAATTTTCACTCTAGTGAGTGACATAAAAGCCATTATTTAATTACTTGTCAAGATAATTTGAAATAGGAATGAGATGAGACTTTATAACTCATACAGGAAAATATGGTTTGTTTTTTTTTAAAATTTCATTTTACCCAGAATAAGAGTAGTAAACCATTACATGAGAGATATTTCCTGAAATTTACAGGAAAAAAATAATGATTCAGATAGAAATCATATTAATGCTACTGTTAGGACTGCTATCCAAGAAGTTCATCACATTTCTTTTTGTTACACAACAGTATTTAATAAATCATTGACAAGAAATGTTTTCAATGCTATTAACTGGTTTTAATTTTCACATATACATAAATACAATAATTATAAAAGGACATATTTTTTCCACTTGATGCAAAAAGACAAAAAGACTATCCCCAAGACAGTAATCAAAAATAGACGAAGCCTTAGGATAAAGTAGCAGGTCACACTTAACACATGCTCCTTTGCATGTTCTCACAAGTTCTGCTTTGAACATTTAGGGAGAAAATAAAGTCTATTCTTTCTGTAGTTCTGTATCCGGTCCTGGTGACCTCATCCCATGATGGTAGTGTGGAGGAGCATCTGACCACCAGCCCCGGCAGTAGGACAGATCAGGTGTGGCTCAGAGAGATGTACAGAGGACTGGAAGTGATTCAAGGGTCTGTCAGAGCCAGGCTTGCATCGTCTTTAGTCATTAATGGCTACACATAGCCTTTGAGAGCTGCTCACCACTTCATTTCAATCCTGAACAGAGACGTTTCTCTTCCTCAGGGTTGTGGCAAGCACAAAGATGGCTTGAAATGGGCCAGCCCAAGTAGTTACCCAGCATCTTGGGTAACTTGGCTCTCCTGCATCTCCTTCCCTGATGACAAAGCAACCCAGATATGAAGAGCAGGAATGATGCCACCGGTGAACCAGTGGGCAGAAGTCTGGGTAGAAGTCTCAGCAGATGCCTGCTTAGAGCACTGACCTAAGGCAACTCACAATACTTTTCCTGTGAAGAAAATGAACAGGGAAACGGGATTCTGGCTTACTCTGTAAAGCAGTACAGATTTCAGAAGATGTCTATTAACATAACTCTTCAACATAGAAGTCTCAAAGTAAAAGCATCAAAGTAATCTTTCTTGCTCCTCAAATCAATAAATATTTTACAGATATAAACTCTACCCAGCTCCCATCCATGTAGTAAGTCATAACACAGATGAATGTTCACTCTGCATTCAGGATCCCATTGTACATTTAATGTTAGGAAATGACGTCATTTGCCAGTAGTGGTGGTTCATGTCTTTAATCCCAATACTCAGGAGGAAGAGGGAGCTGGATCTCTGAGAACTTAAGGCAAGCCTGGACTACATACTGAGTTGCATACCGGCCAGAGCCACATTGTGAGACCATGTACTAAAAAGCAAACACATGGAAGAAAGAAAAGGAAAATAAATTATATGGAGAAGGAGGGCTAGAGAGATGGCTCACTGATTAAGAGCATCGGTTGCTCTTCCAGGGGACCTGGTTTCTGTTCCCAGCACCCACATGGTGGTTCACAACCACCTGTAACTACAATTTCAAGGGGATATGTTACCTTTTTCTGGCATCCATGGGCCACCAGACATGCAAATGGTACAGACACACTTGCAGGCAAAACACCATGCACATAAAACTAAAATAATAATAAAAAAATTTAAAGAGGTGATAACAGGGGCTGAGTATATATATATGTAAAAGTGTTTGCTTTTCAAGCATAAGAATTTGAGTTCAATCTCTAGAATCTACATAAAAATGCTCGGTACACTGGGTTCACTTGTAATCCCAGCACTGGGGAGGCAGAGACAGGTGGGTACCTGGGGCTCACTGGCTAGCCAGCTTAGCTTACTCAGTGAGTTCCAGGCCAGTGAAAGTCCCCACTTCAATAAACAAACAAACAAACAAACAAATAAATAAATGGTGGATAGGTAATGAGGCACAATACCTGAAGTTATCCTTGGGCCTCCACAGTCACACATAGATGCATCTGTACATCCAGAAAGAGAATGTACCCTTGTGCACACACACACACACAGAGAGAGAGAGAGAGAGAGAGAGAGAGAGAGAGAGAGAGAGAGAGAGAGAGAGAGAATGATGTGAGGACTCTATGCCTCCAAATTTGAAGCCACTATGGCAGAGATGGTTTGCGGTTTGCGGTCCCCCAGAAATCAAGTAATCCCTGTCTTCTGGCATGGAGAACCCTGAAATCAACAGTCATGTGCATGCTCTACTCCAGTCTAGAATGTGAAAACTATATATCTATTTTTCAGTCATCTGAGGGAATAAAGATTGGGCTGGCTGAATAAAAGCTCCTCTGACCTAATTTCAACTATTTACACTTGAAGGTCATATGCAAATTACACTTTAGCAGCCTTGAACCACCTCAGTTTCTGAAAACAAAATTCTAAGATGCTATCAAGAAAATAAAGGAGGAAGCAAGGCACATGCCTGGGTAATGAAATCATCACACACACACACACACACACACACACACACACATACACACACACACTTTCCGTATGTTTTGTGAGTGAATTGTTTTAAAGAGATTCTTTTCTTCCATCAGCACTGTGGAAGGGCTGCCTCCTAAAAATGTCTCCTACAGCATTTTGTGTTGATCCCAGAAAGGTCAACCTACTTGAATGTATTTGGAAAATGTTAAGATCACTCTCTCTCCAAGAGCGAAGACAAAGGTGGCAGCACAGCTGTGGGAAGCCCAGCAGATGCTGGAATTACCAGGGGAAGAGGCTGGAATGTAGAAACTGTCTTTTATTCGTCCCCAGCCAGTGCCTGCGGTGCTCAGCTCTTCTATTGGAAATAATGAGGTGAAATCTTACACTTGCCTTTGGAGAAGATCCAGAGCGCATTAGATTCTGGCCAAGAACAAAGCTAATTGCATCGTTTGGAGGGTTCATAGCTCCTTCTCTCCTGCTTTTATTACCATACCATGAAGGAAAAGTTATTTGCTACCATTGGGATAGCATAGATTCAGTTATCACCATGGTAACCAAAAGACTGGCCACCGGTAACTGAGGAAGATGCAGGTATGGTTTGCACTAAGAAAGCTATTTTAATCTCGGCATTCTTGGACTTTAAAAGGTAATTAATTGAAGCATGAAAGAGGAAGGTTGGGATATTTGGACCCATGGTGATGCCTCAGAAGAACACCAGATGCCCAATTGACTGTTCTCTGAAGGTGAATGGATCAGGCTGTTGCTCATAACACGTCCAGGAAGCTAAAGAAATTAAGGCTGAGGAGATGACTCAGTGCATAAAGTATGCCATGCAAGTGTAAGAACTTGAGTTCGAATCTCTGGAACCCACGTGAAAGCCTGACACTATAACCTACATCTGTAACCCCAGAATTCCTACAGCAAGATAGCAAATGGAGACAAGAAAATGCCAGGAAGCTCACTGGTCAGGGTCTCAAACAAGACAGGAAACAAGGACTGACACCCAAGATTGTCCTCTGAGCTCGACAATTGCTCCCTTAGCACACACACCCTCTCATCCACACACAGGAACACACACACACACACACACACACACACACACTCAAAGATTTAAAAAATGGAACTGTGCCAAGCACCTCTGATATGGCCACAGTCACCTGGCTCTTCAGTGGCGTTCTCATGGCTTCCATCTCTAACTGCCTTGAATAGTAATTTTTATCACATGTCCCTGAATGATTAATAGCTGCCTTCTTAATCAGAGTATAAAACTCACAAGGGCAGGAGCCAATGGTATATCACTAAACCTCCAACAAGGCTTTACATTTAGCAGTCCCTTAAATATAAATGCACTATCATGATTGTGAGATGTGCCATCCCATGGAAAATCATGAATACTTCTTCCCATACATCCACTACACAATGCTTTTTCTATTTCTTTTCCAAAATAAGTGACTGTAATAGAGCTGGAAAATGGTACCTAAGAGACATTACCATGGCAAGTTTTATGGACATGCTTTCCTCATCCATTTTCTTTGGGTCTTTTGATGTGATTTTCAGTATATGATTCAAAAACCTTACCCATGTCAAGAATTAGCATGGGTAATTGGTTGTTGAGAGGAAAAGATTTGAGTTCATGGCAATAGCAAAATATTATCTACTCTACTAAATTTTAATTTAAGTTGGAATATACGCATCCAGTTCCATGTGTTTCTGGTATCTGTTCTTTACCCTCTCTCTAGGGCATTTCCTAATGAGTCTCCTAATGCCTTGAGCTTGCTTCAGTTCAGATTTCTCTCACTGCCTTTTATCTGTAACTTCGGTCCATACAGTGACTTCAGAATCTCATCTTGGTCCAAGCATATCTGGTCAACTTTGGCAGTCAGACACAACTGATGATTTGCCTGAAAGAGATTATTTTCTTGGTATAAAATTGCATCACTGTTTTAAGTGTTCTACCATGGCCGTACATATGGCCTATTGTGAATCTTGAACAGCATCCTTATTCTTATGCTTAACTCAGGGACCATTGAAATCCACAGATCCTTTCTTTTGTACTCTGCCTGAATACAGGTAGAGTGGCGAGAAAACCTTCAGTAACCTGTGCAGAAAAACTACACATTGACTGTTATACTTCTTAATAGAATAGGATGACAAAAGCTTGTGGGGGTATTAGTGATACTATCATCTTCATAAAGTCTTGGGAAAAGAAAATAGCATATTCACTATATGAGTGCCCTTTACTGTTGTTTAAGACAGAGTCTCACTGTGTATCCTAACGGCCTTGAATTTGAGGCCTTCCACAAAGCACCCTTTAATCCCTGTTTGATTGTTTCTATCCCAATACAACAAACTTTCTCCACTTATATTACCTTGGGTTTAGGAGCGGGCTGACTAAGGAACTCTCCTGTTCACTGTTGGATCCCATGCAGAATTACCAGACACTGGCAGTGGAAGATGACCCTGGCTCACTGTATATGATGCCTCATTTCTCAGTCCATTTGATGCCAAACCATGTGGCTGTAATAGAGATGATCCAGCTACAGTACTGGGGACCTGAGCCTTTGTAGTGAAGAATTCTATCTGTTAGAAGTGAAATGGCTGTGAGCACTGCCAACCTGTGTGCTGAAAATGTAAAATTCAGTGATAATAGTTGTTACTCAGCCAGCATTATAGAAAACCTGGCAGGAAGGAGTGGCAGCCATCCAGCCATTCCTGGGAGCAAGACAATATGAACTAGATTGACATTGGCTCCCCCTGGTCAAAGACTGGGATTCTGATATGTTACCTGGTTCACTTGATTATCACTTCTGATATTGAGGAGAGAGAGAGAAGGAGAGAGAGAGAGAGAGAGACAGAGAGACAGAGACAGAGAGACAGAGAGACAGAGACAGAAAGAGACAGAGAGAACTAAAAAGCCATGGTGATATTAAGATTTCTGATTGTCAGTCAGGGTCTGTGTGGGTTCATGCACATGTATGCATGTGTGTATGTGTGTACCTGTGTATGTGTGTGTGTGTGTGTGTGTGTGTGTGTGTGTGTGTGTGTGTTTTGTTGTGGGGGTGGAAGGGGAGATACTAGTCCAGAGTTAGAGTCCAGCACTGGGGAACAAAGCTGGCTTAAACCCTGACTTCCATTTTAGTTTTGGAAATAAGTTGTCTTTTCCTCCTTGTCAAGCTGGGCATAACAATAGTGTGTCTCTGTGGGGCTGAGAGGAGGAAATGAGGCAATCTGAAGTAAGCCCATCACACGGAGACCATCTTATACTGAGCTCTCAGCATCCATCAGTATGATTTTGTGGGAAATCACCTTTTTATAAATCTCTAGATTTTTATTAAATGTCTTAAATTCAAAGTTGCCATAGAAACCAAGAACTTATTATCTCCAGGTTTGCTTTTTAAAAAGAGATGAAATCTTAACTGTGGTCGAAGAGCACGTTACAATGCTGCTTCTCATCCTGACGCATGAATGCAACTTCTGTGCTCTGCTGTGATAGACTGACCTTCTTGTCTGCCTACTCAGCCTGCCCAGAATATGAAAGCTATGCCAAGCCTCCCTCACCTCTGAATGTGTCCTCACACTGTGGCCCTCCTTTTCTCTCCCACAGCATATTTGAGACTTTTATTACAATGCTCACAGACCTTTTCCTTCTTTTAAGAAATTTTAATTGTGCAGAATCAGGATTAAGAGTCACCAATACACATGAATGTTCACTCATACACACTCATGGGCATACACACACACACACACACACACACACACACACAAGATCATATAATACATAGAAAGACTTAAACACTTATAGCAATGTAAGATCAACCAAAAAATATTTTGAAGGTTCAAACAATACTTTGTTATTTTCATGGTTTTGAAAACACAGGGACATTGTATGGGGGTTTCTTTTCCCATGAGTAGGCAGCTTATGACTTAAGAGTCATTCATCACCCAGTCCTGTCACCGCTTTTCCCCATTGGATCTCAGCGTGAGTCACATGCTTTGGGTATCTTTGAAAAGAACTGTGTAAAGTCTCAGCATCTCATGGGCATCTGCTGCATCCCACCAGGAACTGTGTTGAACTCTCGTCCATCACAATGAGCAACAAATTCCTAGGCACCTGGAAACTTGTCTCCAGTGAGCATTTTGATGACTACATGAAAGCTCTGGGTGAGAAACCCTCCACGGCGAACATCCTTTAAAGAAAGATGCGCGAGATTTTCTTCTGTTTTTTTTTTTTCCTCCAGGTGTCTGGGGAATGTAGTGTGGGTTGAAGTGTAATCTTCTGTGTCACTCATAAAATTTACTTCCACTTAATTGGCAATTAATTGTTACAACTTAACTTAAATGAAGCTACTTATGTGCATGGAACTTGAGAACAGCTTCACAGGTTTGTCATTGGAGACTTGGGAAAAAATATTAGAATTTTAGTCAATCCATATTCTGGGATTTTGTGAAAGCTGGTTTAATAGAAATTAGCATGCTCATAAGATTAAGAGTTGAATATTAGAAAACTGCAACTTAAAATTTTAATCCTTATACAAGCTAAAAATTCTTTTTCTCTCTCTGCCTTGAGTTTGTCCATTATTAAATAATCTCATAAATGTGTGAAGCTTGAGAAATGAAACATCTCCTGGATGAGGATGTTTGTAATGTTTGAAAGTGGTTGAGATCAAAAGAACTGGTTGGCGGCAGTGAGTTCAGATTCAGTCACACTAATGAAGTGTTGGAACAGTGGCTACACACAGAAAAGGGTGAAAGACAGTTTGTTTTATTTTGTTTTTTCCATCAGGCAGATTTAGGAACTACAAAATGTCAGAAATGAGATTCTATCAAGGATTTGAAGGGGGTTGTTTGCTATGCCCATAGCTCCTTATTGACAGAGAAAATATTACAGAATGGTGTGTGGGGAGGAGAGGGAGAAGAGAGATTGTCTCATTGAAAGCAGCTACAATGTTTGTAATTACAACTAAAATATCTTTAATGCTTCATATGAATCTGAAATAACTTATTTTGTGGTGAGGGTAGCACCGGGCATGGCAAAATGGGCAAACTGAATAGTTTTATGCTGTAAACTCTGTAGGCACCGCTATTGCAGAACTACACCAAATGCTTTGTCACTGACATGCTTTTCACTCATTGTTGAAGCATGGGAGGAAGCCCTTGGTAGGAAGTACCGCCATCTGCTCACTGAAGGTACCACTGATACAGAATGTGGCCACTATTGTCCCTCAGATGTGCTGCCTTTACCAACACAATTGGATATTGCCTTGCTTTTCAGGTGTGGGGTTAGCCAACAGAAAACTGGGAAATTTGGCCAAGCCCAATGTGATCATCAGCAAGAAGGGGGACTATATGACCATAAGAACAGAAAGTGCCTTTAAAAATACAGAGATCTCCTTCAAGCTGGGCCAGGAGTTTGAAGAAACCACAGCTGACAACAGAAAAACCAAGGTAATAGGTGATATTTTTCTTGAAAGTTGGTCCAGTCAACTATTGAGAGTCAGGATTGTTCCTTCTAGGAGCCAGAGGGGCGGGGAATGGACATGACTTATTGAGACATCTGTCATGGACACTGAGGCAAGCCAACCACATGAACTTGTCTTCGTAGAGCATCGTGACGCTGGAGAGAGGATCACTGAGACACGTGCAGAAATGGGATGGCAAAGAGACCACCATAAAGAGGAAGTTGCTGGATGGGAAGATGGTAGTGGTAAGAGCATCCCCAATTCTCAAGACAGAAGTAATCTATATAAATACATTCATTATGCTGCTTTCAAAGTGCTCCTGGTTCTTTAGAATACAAATGGACAGAAATGCTAAGAATAAAGCTAGAGTTGGGGCTTGAGGGGAAATACCATAAAAGATTCATAGTTAAGTCCTGTGTTAGCTCAAGATTTTCAAGTAGCAGTAGCTAAACAATAAATAGCAGTTTCAAGTAGCAGCTTAAACAATTATGGAAATATGGATAAATGTCACTTATTTGGACAAAAAAATCAAAAAACTAAGTGTATACTTAGAAAGTAAAATATAACCCCGACAGGCTCAATTATAGAATATTTGTAGTAAGAGCACTTTGCTTTCAATAGTCCATAGGAACTTAACTCTAAACAATCTAAAAAATGCAATCTAAGCTGTAAGTCCTGAAGATCTTTTAGTTGGCAGATCAGAATAAGGAAAAGGAGTCCCGAGATGGACTCTAAGGATTTTTAAGGCTGTGGCTCTTTACTCACTGATTAGCACAGGCACTGACTATACATAAAATCCTCTAATGTTTTAAATATTTCTTTCAGTGTGTATCGGGTCTTAGCTCTCACTGCACAATAGATTTACATGGGGAGTCAGTTCCAACATGAGGCCCCCATTATAGATCAATCAATCCAAATCTCTTAGGGAGTTTATTAGACTGCTCTTTGGGTAAGGCAAATGTGAAAATCATTTTTGTAGTAGTTACTATTCTCCTTGAGACTAAAACCAGCTTTAAAAAAAAACAAAAAACAAAACAAAACAAAACAAAAAAACATTTTCAGAGAGAACAATGCTGGAGACCTGCTTTGGCGGGGGTGGAGGGTGGGGGAGTGGGTAGGGATCCCAAGAGGATGTGTGGAGTGTGGTGGATGGGGGGATGGGACACAATCTGAGGGTGAATCAGGATGGCTGCCAGCAGCGTTTATTGAAGAAAGAATACACCTTTTATAATTTAGAGTTGCATATAGGATTAAATGGGAGAAAGGGGGCATGTGAGCTGGGGTGTGGATTGAGATCAGGGCTTGAGGAATCTAGCATTGACCTTGACAGTAGGCACCTGTCATATGCTAATGGAAGGGCCACAAGCTCCTCTAGCCAGAGATAAGGAGAATGACTGCTTGAGCAAGCAGGAACCTTCCTCAAGCCCCTGAGGGAATGGAGGCCCTTATCCAAATGCCTGGCCTTGGGAAAAGGACTTCCTCTGCAAGCAGATACTATACAACAGTTTAAGAGCAATTTTCATTCCTCAAGAGGATAAGCATTGAGCTGTTCCCTAATTGCATCATTTTGTGTCTTAGTCTTACTTTGTGGGCCTATTTCCCTCTTAACACTCTCAAAATGGAAAGTAAGTCCTAATGTCTTACTCTTTTCCCATTACACAGTACCGTTCTGATTTCTCTATACTTATTGACTGAACTCTTGCCTTTAATGGCCTCAGGCTTTGGATCTGAATTGTAGGCATTTCATCCTTGCGATCAGGTGTGTCTCGTAAATCTCTAACTTTCTTGTTCTTGGTGTGGTTAGGAAGGCACAATGGAATTCCTGGTTCCCCAGTGGCAGGGATTTCCCACCAAAGAATTATTTTGTTTAGGGAGGCCACCATTGTACACATATTCATCCTTCAAAGTCCAAACAAATTTCCCAAAGGGGAAGGCATTAACAGTAAGAATCATTAAAAATGAAATGAAAAAGGTGCTGGAGAAGTGTGGTCTGCAATATCAAAATGGTGGAACTTTGTCAAGCAGCAACGGTTGCTTATGTGGTCTATGCCATCTCCTCTTTTTTTAAAATTTTTAATTTAGACATCTAGAAATTATGAAGAGATCTAATAGGGCTTGTCAGTCACCAGAAGATGACCAGAAGGAGAAGGATAAGAATGAGCACCAAGGCTAGAATAATGCCCCAAATTTTCATGTCCCAAAAGAATTTAAGGAATTTATAAATCTTTCCACCGTGGAAGCTGAGAAAGATGGTAACAGCATGACTTAACTTAGTCAATTGTAGTAATTTGGCCATGTAAGGTCTGTAACCAAAATGTCTGGGTTATATAGGGAAGAGCCTCTGCTGGAAGGGCTGCCCAAGGAGTTCAGGGTAAAGGGCAGGGTTTGTGAGCCCTAGACTTTAACAGGTAGGGACTGAGGGACTCTGGGAGCACCTGGCAGCCAGGTCCAGCTTTGATGTGTTAAATAGGCACCTCAGCCTTTTGTCCTGGGTTTGAAACTTGACACATCCCAACCTTTTTGTTGACAATAAATGAACGATAAGGGATGAAGAAATGTCTACTACGACTACTTCCTGCTGACATTGGGGCTTAGTTAGGGACCCAAAAGGTTGGAATGTTGACCAAATCCAGGAAGAGCAGCTGGTTCTCTTGCTGGCCTGGCTCCATGGGAACTTCTGGAGTTGGAGCAGTCTGCAGTCTTGAATTGATAGGAAATCTGCTGGAACAGACACATAATGTATTAGGGGCAGAACATAAAGTTAATTTTATTTTTTCTTTTAGGTGTACAGTTGAAACTTCCAGGTCCACGGTCCTGGTAGCTGGGGGAGGGGAGTCTCAAGATCAGGGAAAGGGGAAGAATTCCCCCTCACCCCCCACTGCCAGGAATTGGCAGGTGGGGAAATGGGGAAATAGGCTGTTGATTAACAGGTACTTATCTGTAGTTCATCTGACCAATGGTGGGGGGGATCCAAGTTAATTCCCTGAAATTTACAAGAGCCTTTTAGAAGACTGTGAATAGATATTAGACAGATGTCTTTAGCACAAGGAGAAGCACTTTTAAGTCCATACTTAAAAAACAACCAAAGAAAACTTACAATGTTGAGCTTGTGACTGAATAGGAGCAGTGCTTTACTGGAACTAGATGAAACGCTTCTCAGAACTCCGTTGGTTAAAAGTGAAAACTCTGAACTTTCGAAATCTTAATGTAACAATGGTATAGAGAGGGAAAGAAATCTGAACCAGTTTTCATATACCTTAAAGCCATCTTCTTTCTTATACCTTCAAAACTGCATCCACACACCTCAAAACACCTTTTTACCTTTTGTTTTATGTCCTCAGACCTTTATTCACACCTTAAAACATCTTCTTAGACCCTAAAACATTTTTTTTAGATCTTTATAACTTAAGCTTTCATATCCAGAGACCTTACATAAACTTTACACTTTTTTTTTCTCCAATCATTCACCACAGGATACAGATGGTTGACTACTAGGAGCAGTCACTGTAAAGCGAGTAAAATATTTTATAAACTTAAAGTGCTCTAAATTTAAATATTTTCCAGTATTTTTTTAATTTAAATGTTCTGTAAAACTCCAAAATTTCCTCTTAAAACAGTTCAAAACCTCTCAAAAATGAAGTTTTCTTTTTTATTTCAAGAGGGAAAAAACAGGACACAGCCATAACCACACAAGGCAAAACCAAGTTCCAACAGTGGAAACAGTCTTTTCAAAGGGGCTTGGGTCACCCTCTGGCCCTAACCTGGGAAGCATTACACAGCCTGCCTTCTAGGTCCCAGCTTGCTCCATTTAATTGTGGTTGTGGTTTCCGGTGACAAGCATATGGCACCAACATCTCCAAAATTGTTAAGGTCTGCCATTGCAACTGGGCTCTCTTTTGCAAGCCTCAGCTGTTCCCTGTGACCCCTTCATATCCTAAAACCAATTTCACCTGGTGACTCTTAGCGTTACAAAGTTTGGTTTTGTACATTTTTGCATATGAGTGCATGGAGGTGCAGCTTTAATACCTTATTAAACAAACATTGTTTTTTAAATCCTATCTTCTGTAAACCTTGTTTGCAGGACAGGAATTATCATATAAAAATCTATCCTAATCAAAAATATCTTGGAGATCTGTTGTTCCCTCCTTGGTAGGCCCACTCCACTTGGTCACCTTTAGTTAAGATGGAAGTGAAGTCACATGACATCTGTCTTCTCCAACCCCAGCAAAGATGGTGACCAGCCATGTGGCAGCCTAAAGATGGAATCATGCCACATGGTTCTTTTAAGACTGCCTATGCATAGATTTTTAATTATCAACTCTCAGGGTTACTAGTTTTAACCTTTTTTAAAAAATAGATTTTACAGATTTTTAACCATACCCAATAAACTGATAAATCTTGAGGTGCAGAATGCTCACATAAACCAAGTCTAATTTTTTTGGCTGTTCTACTTTGTTTCCTTTTCACATCAGTGTCAGGCATATCAACCTGACACAGGTCGCAGAGGAAACTTTAAGTAATGTTATCCATACGAAGAAGACACCTGAACTTCTGCTAACCTGAATCCAGTGACCAGAGAGCTCAGAGATGGTGGCAGCGGAGACAGAAAAATTATCTGACCCATTTCTGTCTCAGCACCATGCTTGCAATGAAACTTACAGACACATCCGAAAACAGAGACCAATCCACATACATAAAAGACAGACAGAAACTTCCAGCTATGAAACAGAAGCAAGTGGACGGGCGATGGATGTCTCACTAATCGTCCTGGACGGGAGAGTATTGGGGTCCCATTGAACCCACTCCATGTCCCACATAGGGATCCCACGAAACAAAACAAAACTATGATAATCCAAGTTACACACACACACACACACACACACACACACACACACACACATCCTAAACAAGAGTTGAATCACACACACACACACACACACACACACCCATGTATAGAATTTTAATTATAAGCTTTTTATTATATGTTAAAGCCAAATTTTGTTACAAATTATATAGATTTTTAACCATGTCCAATGAGCAACTTACAAATCTTTTTTTAAAAATATACCTTAAATCAGTTTCTTACCACTTTCTTAAGCTTTAAACCTTGGAGACTACAGGAACCTGGGAACCATGAAAGATATTTTGCTTGGACCTGTGACTTTTTTAACAAAAGTGTCCCTTCACGTGATGGGGGAGCCGGAGGCAGAAGCAGGGGACCGCTTTCAGTGTCAAGGGCCTGGTGTAACACACTGCAGAGAGAAAGTTTCCACTGGCGTGTGTTCCCAGACCCTTTAAAGGTGTAGCAGCATTGAATGTCTCTACCTGCCTTATCCCATGTCTCCAAGTCCAGGGTTCCCTGTTTCACGAACCAAGGACTAAATTGTTGTACAAACTGTAGGAAGGCTGTTAGCCTAGAAGAAGCAAGCTTAATTCCTTTTTTCTTAAGAGTACACTGCATAGTATCAATAAAGAGTCTTCTTTCTTTAGACTCCTTCTGGCTCATGACTTCTCAAGTATATGTCTGTGGTGATATTGTGTTCCCCAATACACTGTGTGCCTTAATCAATCTTATCTGGGGTCAGAGAACAGAACAACCACTAGATATAGAGGCCAGAAAATGGTGGCACACACACATACCTTCAATCCTAGCATTCTGGAGGCAGAGATCCATCCAGATCTCTGTGAGTTCAAAGCCACACTGGAAACAGCCAGGCATGGTGACACATGCCTTTAATCCCAGGAAGTGATGGCAGAAAGCAGAAAGTTATATAAGGTATGAGGACCAGGAACGAGAGCCTGGTTAAGCTTTTAGGCTTTTGAGCAACAGTTTAGCTGAGATTCATTCTGGATGAGGACTCAGAGGCTTCTAGTCTGAGGAAACAGGATCAGCTGAGGAATTGGTGAGGTGAGGTGGCTGTGGCTTGTTCTGCTTCTCTGATCTTTCATCATTCACCCCAATACCCGGCTCTGGGTTTGTTTTTATTAATAGGACCTTTTAAGATTCATGTTGCATATGTTCTTACTTTTCACCTTACTTTTGCTTAGCTTTTCTGTGCAAAGGAGTTTGCAACACCCAAGGTGAAGTCCTATCCACACTGAAGCCGATGCCAAAGACCAGCTTCGGCAGAGGAGGGGGTGGGGTTCAGGTCCCAAAGAGGATTTTGAACTACAGTTAGAGGAGATACTGTCCATCACGTCAGGGAAGACAGGATGATGTAGCTGGTTGTGGACATCAGGAAGCAAGGACAAATGGATACTAGTACCCTGCCCACTTCTGTTTTAGTCTAAGGCCATGGTCCATGGAACAGCATTTCTTTCATTTAACATGTGTTGGGTCTTCAGGTCTTCCAACCTCAACTAACCTAATATAGACTCTCCTTCAAAGACATGCCTGGAAGTTTGTTTTATCTTTATGATGATTCTAACTCCCACAATGCTGACAACCAACAGTAAGCATTATAACTGTGATTTTTTCTTGGATTCCATGCATAAAAATTGCTGCTTAATAAATATCATGGACAGTAACACAGATCAACGTTCAAAGTTTTCCTCAAATTTCAGTGGTCATAATTATGAACTACTGGAGAACTGGCATATGAATATTTTTTTCCTTTCTAAATGCAATCGTATGAGTTCATTGTAAATTGCTGTTTTATTCCAAATGTCCTGTTCTCTAACTTGTATTTTAAATAGCCAATCTCCCTCTTTTAAGGAATGTATGATGAAGGGTGTGGTCTGCACCAGAATTTATGAGAAGGTCTGAGAAAATCATTGCATCATTCAACTGGTGTTTGACCATCTAAGATTGGAGATCATTCCTCAAGACCTGCGTAAACTGTAGCTGGTTTGTCTGTTTTTTTCATTTGTCTTAATATGCCCTATAGGCAAAGGTTTAAATTGAGGATTAACCGAAAGTTGTTAATTTAGACATTTTCCATTTTCATCCATGTCTTTACTGTGTTAATCCCTCTGTATTGACTAGATACAAATAGTCCATGAAAACCACTGTCTGCTAAATTGCAGCCTAGGCTGTGCTCATACTGTTTGAAACAATGATAAAAAGAAGTAATCAAATACTAAAAGAAAGTAAGACTATTGACCTTAACAGTGATAAATGTCTCTAGGGGCCTGGACAGTTATGAGGCAGGGGAAATCATAAAGAAAACAAAGCAAGAGGACAAGCTGTTTTAAACTGGGCAGTTCGAGTTTCAGCCAACAGGAGCAGCCTCCATTCCATTTTGGCCAAAGTTTATAATGTACAGACAATGAGATACACAGCTATCACAGCAATTGAACGTAATATGACAAGTGCGTGTACCTATGCACTTCACATCCTGACCAACATAAACACCTTTCCTTAATCTTAGAAAGCTTCCTCATCCCCCTCCCTAGGTAATATTTGTTCTGCCTCAACCCACCAGAAGCCAGGATGATACTGATTTGGTGCTAGATTAACTTTGCCTAAAACAGAACCAGACCTCATGTATTCATTTCTGTTTCTTTTTAAAATTCAGCATTATGTTTTTTCAGGTTCATTGTTGCATGTATTAAGTCTTTTTATTGATGAGAATTATTCTATTGTATAACTGTATCATTTTAGTTATCCATCCTTCTATTGAGACAATTGGGTTATATAACCAGTATTTGTATATGATGAATAAAGCTGCTACATTCGTGTACAAGACTTTATGAACATATGGCCTCTTTTGTGTTTAATAAATAACTACCTGTAAAATTACTGACTCCAGTAATTCTTGATATGCAAGAATGAGGCGCCACTGTGCTTATGTAAGAATGAAACTAATATATGACTGAGTAGATGATAATTGTGTGGCTGCTCACAGCAATCGGATGTTCATGGTAGTAGATGGCATATACAAATACAGAACGAGAGAAGGCAGGAAAAAAATCCATGAATAAATGCAATGGATCAGTATAAATCCATGGTTTCTCTCAAGGTATGAATATGAAATGTCCCTTACGTGTTGAAGTCTTGACCCCTTAACTGGTGGTGCTGTCTTGGGAGATGATAAAAACTTTAGCAGGTGGGGTCTAGATGGAAGAAGTAGATCACTGAGGGCATGCCTTTAAAGGTTACCTCTAGTCCCCTTCTTCTTTTGATGCTTCCTGTCTTCCAGGAGTTTCGTTGCCTCTGCCAACCTAGTTGTGGTGATGTTCTGTGGCACCTCAGGCCCAGAACTACTGTAACTAACTAACTAATAAGCGTTTGGAAGTCTGACTTCCGAAGCTACCAGCAAAACTACCCCTCCCCCCCCACACACACATTGTTTACATTGGGTGTTTTGTCACAGGGACAAAGCCTGACCAACACCGTCTCTAAGCTGTGTGTATATTCACAAAGAGATACAATTGTACAGGCACAACTACATGTGTATGTGTGTGATGCACGCATGTACCTATTGTGTGTTGACATGCTTGGGTCTCCTAGTTTTGTCTCCCCAAAGAGCTCAGAAGAACAGATACCCAAGGAATAGCACTTGGGGCTTGGTGTCTAATGCCATTTCTCACCAAAAGGAACCAAAGTCCCCTGGAGAGATGGCTGATTTCACATTAGGATCGAGTAGGTGTTAAGTGAGATTTAAACATTTTTATACACTAAAAATCAAAAATACTCAAAGAAATGGTAGAGGTGTGTTATCTGAACACAAATAAACTCCCATTGGCCAAACTTGGGGCAATTTGGATGTAAAATACTTGATAAATCACGTTTAAAACCATTAATAAATCAGAAATTCATAAATTAAATCATCATGAATTGTAAACCACTGGGAAAAAGAGTAACCCAAGACTCTGTGCTGATATCGTGGCTAGGTGATAGATGGTCGATAGATGATGGGAAGGAGCTATAGAGTGCATGCACCAGCTGCTAAACGTGAAAGGAGTTCTGGAAAACAGGCATTGGTTTTCAACCACCACAGCAAATATTGGCTCAAGTGAAATTATCAATGGATTATACAGCTGGAAGAAACTGTGATGAGGAGTGCCTAAACCTGGTTTGTCACTGGTTACTTTTCTCGTTGCTATGACGACACAGCTGACCAGAACTACTGAAGGACGGAAGGATTCACTTCAGCTCACAGTTTAAGGATACAGTCCATCATGGTGGAGCAAGTGTGACGGAGGCAGGAAGCAGTTGGTCACATTGCATTTGCAGCTAGGAAGCAGAGAGAGATGCACCCTGTGTTCAGCAAGCCGTCTCCTTTTCAGCCAGGCTGGGACCTCAGCCCAGGGGATGATGCCATCTACATGCAGTGGCTCTTCTTTCCTCAGGAGAATCTCTCTGGAAACGTCCTCATAGACAGTTAGTGGTGAGTCTCCCAGTTGATTCCAAATCCTGTCAAATTGCTGATGACATCACAGTTTTAAATCATTCTCACACAAATTGCTAATGCATTTCAAGGGGGAGAAAAAGAATGCATATGAGGTATCAAAACTGAATGGCCACTTGGCTGGGTTGTCGAAATAAACCTCACCAATAAAGGGCAGACAAGCAACATGTGCCCTGCAAAAGGAAGTAATGTCATCTATTGAACATTGTGTTTGGGCATCCACATGTAAGAGTAATCAAAAGGATTCAACCAAGAAATTAAAGACTGAGGAATGTTGTATTTAAAAATGAAGGAGGGTATTGACTGGATTCCTCAAAGTGCCAATGTCATAAAAGATAAAAAGAGGCTGTGGGAATCTACCAGATTACATTATACCGAAAATACATGGCAGCTACCTGCAGTGAATGATCCTGGATGTGTCTTGTGTATGTTACAAAGGAAAACATCAGGTCAGTCTGTGAATCACAGTACACACAGGGGATTAGATTATAGTGAACTGTGATTAAGGCAAAGATTGTCTCTGTTCTTGGAAAATACATGACATTTTGGGTAATGGGCCATATGTATGTGATTTAGTCTCACGTTTTCAGAACAACATATGAGTGTATTTGTTAACACATACATACCCATCCATGGAGAATGGCAAAGCAAATGGGGTAAAGTCGAACAATAGTATAATCTGAATGAAAGGTGTGTTTGTTGTCTATGATTACTTTGTTTCTCATGTTTGTTTTCTACAAATTAGTATGCTTCTCCCATCTTCCTTGTAAGTTTAAAATTCTTTCCAAAGAAGGTGTATTGTGCAAGCCTTCCTCTGCCTCTAGGTCTCCAGTTGACGTGTTTCTGGTGGGCCTTGTCAGCCTTGCTTTTATTTTTGTCTGTCTATTGCCATAGAAAAGGAATGTTCAGACTGTGCTCCTAGTTTGAGAGGTTGATGGTAATGTGACTTGCCATAAAATGCATCCGTCAATAAATATAATTACTCTATTATACAAAAGCCCTGGGTACTTTTTACTTTCATAACAGGAAAAGTATTACATTACTAATGAGGAAGAGAAAATAATCATTTCAGCAGGTTGTAAATGTTGCTAAATTTAAAAAGGTTTCTTAATAGCTACAAAGGAGGGCATGGGGGAAAAACCTAGTATCTGAATCCGTTTCAGGGATTGTCGCATGACACACGTCACACTATGTCACATGTCATAATAACAGCAGAAAGGCAGCCCTCGCTGTTCTGCGGGCTGTGGAGTGCAGGGTCTAGGTGTTGGCACTTTTGCTCTGTGCAGGGCCTGCTTCCACACTGACAGATGTGTCATTTGCTTCCTCACGTGCTGAGACTGGAGAGTGGCTTCCCATGGGCCTCCTTTATAAAGTACCAGTACGATTCAAGGGGGGTTCTACTTGTTCATGAAAGTTAATTACTTCCTAAAACTATTGAACCTGGCAGTTAGGATTTCAACATGTGGATATGGGGAGAACACTTAAGGTTTGAATGTCAACTGTCCTGCAAAGGCCCATACACTAAAGTCTGGGTTCTCCTCCCATGGTGTTATTAGGAGGTGATAAAACCTGTAGGAGGTAGGAGGGTCTAGTGGGAGACAACAAGATCACTGGAGTGTCTCATTGAAGAGTATATTGGGGTCCTGGGCCTTTCTTCACCCATCCACCATGAGGTGAAGCCACTTTGGTCCTCCACACTCTACCTGCCACAGTATCCTGCTTCAACCATGGGACAAACATCCAATGGGCCCAAACCTCTAAAACTATGTACCAAAATGAGCACTTCCTTCTTTGAAGTTGGCTTATCTTAGATATTTGTAGTAGTGATGGAAATCGAACACAAACGTCAGATAGCACTTAGGATCCATAATATTTAAAAATGAGCTCAACATACAATTTTGATTGCCTCGTATTTTTCATTTAATATTGTAGTGAAGAACAGTCAGACTGCTTAGTTGAAGCTTCAAATCCCTCCTTACCAGCTGTGACCTTGGACACATTCCTCAGCACACACACACACACACACACACACACACACACACACACACACACACACTGCAAGCTCCTTAGTCTAAAAATAAGTATATGAGAGAACACACTTCAAAGAGTTGTGAAATATAAATAAGCTAATACATGTAAGGTACTTAGCCAAGTGTTTAGAAAAGGTAAGGCATCACAGAAGTATCTTCTATTATTATTGCTTATTATTTATTTACTTATTATTATTATTGATTGATGGATTCATTTGTCTTTTATAGGTCAGTCAGGTCTCAACTCATGATCCTTGTGCCTTGCTTCTAGAGCGCTAATTGCAGGTTTACAAACACCATTCCTGGCTGTTCTGCTGTTATTTATCTAATGATACATATGATGTTCAAATAGAACACTTTGTTTAAAATGAACAGAAACACAGAAGATCTTAGTACTAGGTTTTAAGTAATTTGTAATCCAGGTGAAAAAGTCAAGAATACCATTCAAACAAACAAACAAATCAAGAATCATATTAACCTTAATTGATGTATAAGCAAACAAACACTTCAAATTGGGATATTTAAAATGGAAGTTGGTGATTAGCTACTCCAATCTAAATATAACCTAAATAAATGCTTATCCCCCCAAAAGAAATTATCTGTTGTCAATTGTGTTATTTATTTACAGCACGATCTACCATGCGAGAGAAAACACGAGGTACAACGAAATCCACTGTAAGAGTTTTTATTAGGGGAGAGAAAAGAGGGATTGTGCAAGAGGCCTACTAGAAATGAATGGTGTGGAAAAGGGGGCCGGGGACGGGTGGAATTCGCTTTCATAGGTCCCTCGAGCATATGCATGTGGGCTTATGTAGCTATGCCATGCATACGCATAGATTATGTGGTCATGCAGATTACATGATCATGTAGCGCGCAGATTACATAGGACGCAAGGCCCTGGGATGACTAAGTATTCTGCCTGATTGACGGACAGGGTATGTGCGGTCATGTAGCTGGGGGGTGGCTGGGAATTATAACAAACTGTATAATGACTGACGTACTTGATCAAGACTTTTAAGATGTTACTGTGTCTAGGAACTGGCCAAAATTGACCTGAAGGGCTGATGGCTGGAGATAGATGTGGGAGAACACGTCTATAATCCAGCATTTAAGGGGAAGAGGCAGGGGGACGGTAAATGTGAGGCCAGGCCATGTGAGACATTCTGACACCCTATCTACAAAACAAAAGTTTTCAAAAGCTGATTGTTGATTTTCAGGAAATGGGCAAGCCAATTTTTAGAAAGGATTGGAGGTTTGACGTAAAGCACAATGAGAGTGTTTACCCGAGAGAAGCTGGCTCAAACCAATAGCACTTTGCTTCTTAGGGAATTGGTTCGAACCACTCACTAGCATGTCAGTGCAGCAAAATGGCATCGCACTTAGATTTTCTTTTTTTTTTCTTAAGAAAAAAAGCTTTATTTATTTTTATGTGTATGAACGTCTTGCCTACATGTAGGTATGTGCACCACACAGATCCCTGGTGCCCTCAGAGGTCATATGAGAGAGTCAGATCCCCAGGAACAGGAATTATGGATGGTTGTGAACAGCCACGTAGATGCTGTTCTCAATTACGGAGCTGTCTCTTCAGCTCCTTAGATTTTCATATAAGAGTTGTAGTTTAATGTTGCTGATACTCCTTCTGATCCTAACTAGAGATTTAGTTTGTAATTGATGAAGTCACTTCACCTTACTCCTTAGGCTGACTCCTAATCCAAGCAGCATGTCTCTGAACATGGTTGCACAACAGAATCACCAGAAAGCTAAACATCGAATACCAAGACTAGATCCATCATGGTGCTGGAGGGATGGCTCAGTGGTTAAAAACATTGGCTGCTCTTTCAGAGGAGTTCAGTTTCTGGCACGTACCTCAGGCAGTTCCTAACTGACTATAATAACTGTAGCACCTGAATGCACATTAAATAAACTCACACAGACACATACGTATACATAAAAAGAAATCTCAAAAAAAGATTATATCCATGGAATTATTATTATTATTATTTTGGCATGGGTGCCGGCTGAGCCCTGGGCACAGCAACCGTTAAGAGGCAAGCACAGGCATAGCAACAGTTTAAATAGTTTCTTGAGCAAGCCCCCGTTCCTGAACCAGGCTGGGCCAACCCCCAGGCAGGTTAGGCTCTGCTGAGAGGGGAAAGGCAGAACACTTTGTAAGCTCTTTTCAGAAGCAAGACAGAGAAAGTATGTGATGGATTACGGTGGACTGTCTCTAGATGGAAGATAATGTTTCTGAAAGTTTTGTTTGTTTTTGCAGTACTACGGTCTTCCCAGGGCGGTACATGTGCTGGCTAGGAGAGCCTTCTATCACTGAGCTGCACTCCAGGGCGTGGGTGGCTTGTGATTAGCTCTAAGCTTCAGTTTGCCTTGTACTCTGAGTTGTTTTTGGCTGGCCTGGGTAGGAACTCAGAGCCCTGGAGTTCATTCCAGCCTAATGACCTCCCAATTACATTTCAACACTAGTCTCTAAACTCCCCAGGTGATCCCTGAGAGCCAGTGCACTGAAGTTAAAAAATGCCAACTTAAATGCAGGGAAAGGCCATTAAAATCAAGAGTAACAAGGCTTTCCAGTGTGGAATTAACTGCCTCTGGGCAGTCAATGTGCTACTGCCATATGCTGGTTGGAAGGTGTGAAATGCCTCAAGTTCTTTGTTAGGGAAGCGGCTAATTATTATCTCTTTGCTGTTTTCACAGGCGGCCAGGCGATTGTCATTATTCAGACTACAGCACACACAAGAGTGAAGGTTCTCAAATGTGGGCCAGCAGGGGACACAGCTTTAAAGAGATGCCAGATCTTTGCAAAGCAGAACTCATTTTCCAGCAGAGTTCGAAAAGATAATTACTCAAAATATTCAGCACAGAATGAGCTTTTTGGAAAAAAAAAAAAAAAAAAACCTTGTTAATAGGTCCCAGTTATCTGGGTGGGATTTGGGTAGCTCGTACTGGAACCTAAAATCCTCCCTTAGCCAACTAGAGTAGAACAGTTGTAATTTGCCTGCTGATACAGAGTAAATCAATCAATCCACAAGAGAACTGATAGTTCTATCTATCCTGAAAAGGTTTTAAAACTAACCCCCTGACTAGCTACATTTCACACCCATAAGAGCAAATATTGTTGGAATTTGAAGCCTTTTTGGAATTTGGGATGATGTGAATAGCCTGGCATTTGGCATTACTGTGCAATTAATCTTGATCTCTCGTAATCGGGGTTTTTTTTCCCCCTCCAGTAATTAATGCACAGAGTGGATGAGAGCGTTTTAGTCAGATCATCCCACAGTCAGCAAAGGCACAAACGGAAGCACCTTGTCTGTTTGCAGTGATCAGCAAAGCCCTGGGTGAAAAATGAAGGAAAGGGAGAAATAGCTCCCTGGCCATGAGACAGGAAGAGAGGCTCCTCTCTCTGGGAAGAGCGGAGAAGGCAACTCCATCAAACCATAAATTATTAGAGCCATTGTTGTTTGCAGAACTTACTCCAGGAATCGCAAGAATGGTTCCAAACTGTAGGACCCCACGTAACACCTCCCACCCCACTCTCTTAATCCCACTGAGCACAGTGAAAACCACATTACTTTCACCCGGTAACTGTCAACATGTTGCCTTAAGCAAGTGTGCTGCTTGGTGAATTACAGACTGAATTCAATGGGCAGAGACAGACTGAACCAACAGTAGAGAAGGGCAGATGATGAGGCCAAGGCAGAGGCAGGACAGAAAGACAGGGAAAGTTTAAGGAACACGTAGAGGAAAGGAGCCCCTCACCCTGGTTGATGTCTCAGCAGCTAGGAGTCAATGGTTGCAATGTAGTTTAGCTCACTTGGCTGTGAAGGTCTCCCTTTGTTGGAGCAATATCCCTTTCAAAGATATTTCAAATATGCAAATACAGTAGAAGTGGAAACACCAGCCCAGCCAGAAGCGCTTTGATCTGCAATGGTGTCCTGCTTGCAAGATATGCAAGGGCAATGGTGGCATAAGGCTTGTGGGAGCAACCGACCAACATACGATAAGACTAATGGCTTTGCTCATTTCTTACCTGTAATTGTGCAGTTTCTTAGGAATTTCACAAATAATTTTATAAACTTTGTTTAGTGTAAGAACTTACATCTTATGAGAACAAGGATTCCCTTGACCTAGTGACCTATGGAGTCAAGCTATGTCATGAAAAATGACCTTACACTTGAGATCTTCCTGCTCCCACTTCCTGAGTGCTGGGATTATAGGCCTGTGCCTCCAGCCCCAGTTTTGTGTGGTGCTGGAGACTGAACCATGGGCTCTGTGTATGCTAGGCAACCACTCTATGAACTGAGCTACGTATGTAGTCTCTTTCCAAAAAAATAAAAAAACTGAGTTTCCCTGAGCCCATTCTCTGGTAACACTGCGACTGTATTAATAGGGTAAGATCTTGAAAGGCAATAAGTCCATTTTATAGCAAATTGTCTTAACTGCTGTGTTAGCTACTACTATTATAAACCATTGTAACCAAGGCAACTTACAGAAGATATTTGGGTTTATGATTCCAGAGGGTTAGAGTCCATGATGGTGTGTGTGTGTGTGGGGGGGGGGGTATGGCTGCAGCAGCAGGAAGCTGAGGGCTCATATCTTGAAACCACAAGCACAAAGTAGAGAGAAACTCAATTTTTAGGAATCTAAACTTTCAAAGCTCACCTCCAGTGACACACTTCCTCCAGCAAGGCCACACCTCTTAAGTCCCCTCAAACAGCACCACCAGCTGGGGACCAAGCATTCAAAAGCCCAAGACTAGGGGATTCATGTGTCATTTGAACAACCAAACTCACTTCCATTCTTTAAAAAACATTGTTTTGGGGGCTAGGGAGATGGTTCCAGAGGATCTGATGCCCTCTTTTGACCTCCCTGGGCACCAGGCATGCACGTGGTGCACATACATTCATATCATAAATGCAAATCAAATCTGATGTTTCTTAAAAGTTACTTTGTTTTTTATTTTATTACCAAGCACCCAACAGAGAAAAAAAAAAAAAAAAAAAAAAAAAAAAAGTTTTTTTCCTGTTAGTGCCTTAGAGTTAAAAGCAGTTAGAATACAAATCACAAATCACTGGCCAGGATCCCTATGGCTCCCAGGTCCCTGCTGCTGTGGGACTCTTCAGTCCACATGATGTGGTCCTCTGTTTCCCAACATACCAAAGCCCTTCCTCCAGTAGTTCACAAGGGCACATGCAGAATCTGTAAGAGCAGAGCGAAGCGGTTTTGAATCCTTCTTTGGGGAAGAGCTGTAAAAAATAAAATAAAATCTTTTACTTCTCTTAAAGTTATAGAAAGATCCATCTGAATGGACAATGTTCTTTTCTGTTTTGCTTTGCCTTTGTGAACAACAAAAAGAGCACTTCTATCACTGTGAACGAGCCTCTGCTCCTAGACAGCAGCGTCTGAGTCCTTCTGTTTGGTGCTCAGAATAGCTCTAGAGTAGGTCCCTTTAAAAGGCCTGTTTGGCAGAGTCTGCCCGGGCATCGCAAGGTTCAGTCATGTTCAGTCCAATTACCAGTAAGAGTGGGTCCCAAATCAGCTGTGTTCTCTCAAAGATGGATTCATAACCACTTCCTTGTGCAGCAGGAAGCTGGGGTTCTCTCCTCTGCTTATCAAGTGGGATTGCTCAATCACATTCCCTTAGCCACATCCTAGAACAGAGCTATCCAAATCGCTTGCTTTCAGATCTTGTAATGTTTTACCTGCTCTTATACAGCTGGAAATTTAGTTTAAGAAGTGTGCAAAGATGCACACACTAATGAGGAAGATTAAAGGGAAGCCAGGATATTTTTTAATTGACTGTATTAACATGATGGAATATTACCCAGAAATTTAAATCAATGACATGGGTCAAAATTTACTAACTGAATGAAAAAAGAAGAAGAAGAAGAAGAAGAAGAAGAAGAAGAAGAAGAAGAAGAAGAA
>CABHPH010144480.1:49019-60770 GCA_902168325.1 Peromyscus nudipes
AAGAAAGAAAGAAAGAAAGAAAGAAAGAAAGAAAGAAAGAAAGAAAGAAAGAAAGAAAGAAGGAAGGAAAGAAAAAGAAAAGGACATAACTGCTCCTATGTATGGTGGAGGAGAAACTTTTTTTTTTATCCAACAGACTCTTGTATTGTATTTTTGAAATTATAATCACATCATTTGTCCCTTTCTCCTCCTCACCCTAAACCCTTCCATATACCCCCCCTTCCTCTCTCAAGTTCTTGGCCCCTGTTTTCCATTAATTGTTGTTACATGCATGTATGTATATATTCCTTTTTTCCCCATTTCTCGTTATTAAGAAATTTTCTACTCACTCCACATACCACCCACAGACTCCCCCTCTTCCCTCTTCCCACCCCCCAATCCTCTCTCCCAAGCCACCCCGCATCCCCACATCTCCCAAATCGAGGTCTCCCATGGGGAGTCAGCAGAGCCCAGCACACTGAGCCTAGGCAGGTCCAAGCCCCTTCCCACTGCACCAAGGCTGCACGAGGCGTCACACCACAGGCACCGGGTTCCAGAAGCCTGCCCATGCACCAGGGACAGATCCCGATCCCCCTGCCTGGGTGCCCCCCAAACAGTTCGAGCCAAACAAATGTCCTCCATATCCAGAGGGCCTAGTCCAGTCCCATGGGGGCTCCACAGCCACCAGTCCACAGTTCATGGGCTTCCACTAGTGTGGCCGGTCATCTCTGCACGTCCTCCCATCATGATCTCGACGTCCTGAAGGAGAAACTTTATTGCAGATAAAAGGGAGAGCGACACCAGAAGCAGAGACGTCTGGGAGAGTCCAGAGTGGACATGATCTTGAACCATGAGAGGAGGCAGGGAGGGGAGAAGAGAGAAGGAAGAGAAGGGAACCAGGAGCAGCAGCCAAGAGGGCCAAAGGTGAATAAGTGGCAGGTGACCAAAATGTCTGGACTATATAAGGAAGAGCCTGTGGGTCAAGGGCAGCCCAGGCCCTGGCTAGAGAGTTCAGAGTAGAGGGCTGGGTGTGCCAGCCATCCCCTGTACTAGGAAGGACCGAGGGATGCTGGGAGAACCTGGCTGCCAGGTCTGCTTTGACATGTTAAATAGGCACCTCAGCCATTTGTCCCGGATTTTAGACTTAACACTTACATGAAAAGATTAATTCAGTGTATACATAAATGAAAGAAAGCTACAAAGAAAGGTGCCTAGTTTTGTTCATTTTTTGGAATAATATTCATACTGGGGCTAGAGAAATGGGTCAGTGGTTAAGAGCACCCGCCACAAGCTGCTCAGTCAGAGGACTGGAGTCTAGTTCCAGCACCCAGGTCAGCTGTTCACAACCACCTGGAGGATCTGACAGGCTCCTCTGGCCTCAGCTGGCACACACACACACACACACACACACACACACACACACATTCACAGACACTGACATATACATAGAAATAAACCTTTATAAAAGGGTTAGCATGCCTACCATTTGTGAGTATGTACATGTAATGATTACACCAGGACAGTAAGTCACACGGCTTGTATGCGTTAATTTATTTAAACTCAAAATGCCCCAAATGACTGTGCTTTTATTTGTTTGTGTGTTTCCAGTTTTATAGACAAGGGGAAAGATGCCTTTGCTGCAAACTGTCTGACTTATGTAAGCCATAAGTATTTTAGAGTGTTCACAAATGACATTAACAATGACTGTCTCTCGGGGATGGGCTTTGAAGAGACCTAAAATAATTGCCTGCAGTTTATAGGTTTTTCAAAATAAATATTTATATAATATCAGAAACAGTTTTATTTTTATTCCCTTTTTTTTGGGGGGGGGTACTGGGAATTGAACCCAGGCCTTTGTGTACACTAGACAAGCTTCTTACCACTAAGCTATATTCCCAGGCTGTATTTTAGTTTGAGAATAAAGAATGTTTTGGTGTCCAATTCGATTTATACAGAAGTCACAAAAATTACTAAGATCAGGTGATCTTAGCATAAAAGAGAACTAGTTAAAAATCAACCGTTCCCTCTTGCAAGTGGCACTTCATATACAGGTCAAAGGAGAAGTTTAATGAGTTTATCCAGAACCTTTGATACAGCAGATTAAAAGAGGGATTTCTCAATTCATAACTGCTTTAGAAGTGGCTCTTTACACGGCAGAGCGGTAGCACACTCGCCAGCACGTGAAGTCAGGTGAACACTGAAAACAGTGGTTTCCTCCGCTCTCTACCCACTGCCGGCAGATGTTCCGCGAGATAAACACGGAGGCATAGGCTCACATTTTAGGCTCTGTGAAGTTAAGAACAGACGTGGCTAAAGTGATTAAAAAAAAATAACGGACTTAATAGTCTGCACCAGATTTCTGAGTAATTACTGACTGCAGACTAGGAAAATTCTACAACTGTAAAAACCCTTTCCGTGGAAGGCAACATCCAAAAGCAAACAAAACAAAAAATTAAAAACAAAACCCAAACATGTGGAAGCAACTGCCTCTGCCCCGGAGCAACAGAGTTGACCTTTGACCCGAAAGGGACTTAAGTCACCAGCCTGGGTACAGATGCCTATCTGCCACAAAACTGCCATCAGCACACTCGGCTAGGGGTCTTAAGAACTCTTAAAAACAAAAACAAACAAAGCAAAACAAAACAAAACAAAACAAAACAGGACATTAATGGTAGAACTGACCTTTCAAGTGTTGCCTTCTAATAGTCTCCCCAATATTTAAACCTCTAGGATAAACGAAAGTCAGAGCTAGGTTAGAGTTTCGTTATGTAGCTGAGATGCACACAACTAAGTAAATTTCTCTCTAAGTTTGCATCACAAAGTTGTGCTACTGGCTCCCATTATGATCAGACATGTCACTGCATGTTCGCTATATATCACTTAGACTAGCAAACCAAGTGCAGCAATCTGGTGAGCAGCAGGGTTTAGGGACAGTCATCTCAGTCAACTAGCTGTGGTACCTACCCATCACAATGGCACATTCCTGAATCCCTACAACAAGCAACAGGATGCTTAAAGTGTGTAGCAGTCATGCATTAGATCTGGCCAGGATCTGTGTGTCCCTAGCCGAGCTCTGTCTGCTCTTCACAGGAGTTTGTTATGAAGCTATTTTCTTCGTGACTTCTCTACCCCTTCTGAAAGCCAGCTTTTACAATAGCTGTAAATCAAGGACACCAGTCTGAGTCACATGGAAAATTATTCTGAACAATGCATAATATTATGGCAAGCCACCAAATGGATATGCCAATGCCAAAAGGAAGTCATTTGGTTCTAAATGTGAATGACAAGGATGTTAGTTCACAATGTCCAATCAAGGCATGTTAAACTAGGGACTCCCAGGAGTACACTCTAAATACAGCTAAGGTCACAGAAAATAATGATTTTTATCATCACTGGAACACGTCCCAGTTGGCAGAATGCAAGCTTCTTTTACAAGCTGAACTTCCCTACCAGGTAGGTCGAAGGCCATGGGCAGCACTGGCGTGCTCTGAGTTAGGCCTCAGTTTCTTCTGTTTCTCTGGTACTGGATATATTCCCTAAGAAAGCTGCTCAATTAAAGGCAAAGCCTGACTGGACGCTGGTGTCAGCAGGAAGATTTCTTACCAGGTTATGGCCACTCTGCCGGTGTCGCGCCAGTCCTGATAGCAGCCAGGAAGTCAGCAAGCAGGAAGCCTCAGTCCTCGCTGTCTTCACCTGCATCGCCTCCTCCCCTGACCCCATGCTCCCCCTCACTGACTGGCCCACCTGCATCACCTCTTCCCCTGACCCCATGCTCCCCCTCACTGACTGGCCCACCTGCATCGCCTCCTCCCCTGACCCCATGCTCCCCCTCACTGACTGGCCCACCTGCATCACCTCTTCCCCTGACCCCATGCTCCCCCTCACTGACTGGCACTCTCTGATCCGCAGGTCAGACATCATCTGGGAGATTCTAGGAACTCAGGCCCTCGGGCCCCATTGAAATCTTTTCTGCACTCAAAAAATTAATCCCTCAGGTGACTTGCAAGCAAAGGCAGTGTCCAGGACACCCTTCTGAAGATGTGTCTTATCCTGCCAACAGACTGAAGAGAGACTGAAGGCATTGAGCCTTTTTACTATTTCGCTTCTGCATTTTTCAAATCATCCAAGAAATTCAGTCTAGAATCAACATGTTTTCCCAGACCCAAAGGAAGTGGTAAGAGCCACCACCTGTTTAACCAGTTATGGCTTAAAATACACTGTAACAATCACATCCGTTGACACACCATCTTTGAGGTGAGTGTTTTACTCTTAGGTGTTTTGTTTTACGTGTGTGTGTGTGTGTGTGTGTGTGTGTGTGTGTGTGTGTGTGTGTACACATGCATATGTATGTGTGTAGGCTGGCAACAACCTTAGCTGTTGTCCCTCAGGTGCCATCTATCTTGTTTTGAGGCAGGTTCTCTCACTGGGCTGGAGCCAATCCAGTAGGCCCGGCTGGCTGTTCAGTGAGACCTGGAGAGCCTCCTGTCTCCATCTCCCCAGCAGTGAGACTCAAGTGCATGCCACCAGAGCTGTCTTTTTTTCTGGTGCACACTAAAGGTAAAATTGAGGTCCTGGCACTTTCAAGGCAAGCTCTGTGCAGACTGAGGCATCTGGCCATTCCCTTCCTTTTTAGTTTTCAGACAGTTTCTCACATAGGGAAGTTGCTGAGGATGACTTGAACTCCTGATCCTCCTGCCTCTGCCTCCCAGGGGCTGCGGTTACTGGTGTGCTCTCCAATTTTTATTTCGCAAATTGGGGTGTTCTGATTGGTTGAGGTTAAGACAATGTCCCAAATCGCACACAACTAGTTTTCTAACTCCAAGTGTGGTGCTCCTTCTGTTCCTTTGTCATTAATGATTGACAGCCTGAGGAGAGGGGAGGGAGGGAGGGAGAGTGATTGGACGTAAAGTAGATTTGGGGAAATAAGTTGTGTTTTGTAAAAACACTTCATCCTAGACTCCAAAGGCACACAAGGAGATCTGTGAGAGAGTTTTAAAGGTTTTCAGCCTCTTCCTGACTTGGAGCTAAATATCCTTCTGAGCTGTGAAGAGAGGAAAACAAGCTCTCCCAGTATCAGCCCCTTCCTGGTCCCCAGTGAACCATCTCAGGCATGGCTGAGAGTCGCACAATCAAGCTGGAGCCCTCTCACAGGTAGGTCCCAGAGAAATTTCCAGAACCTTTTCTCACTTATTCTATATGCTCGACATCAGCCAGTTAGGTTTGTCCAATCACCATGCTTACCCATTCTATTTCCTTCTAACCAAAAGCTGCATTTGGTGTATGCAAATTTCTGCACGTGTGCGATCTCTCCAAGCTTATGCTGTGTATGAATTCCCGCTTCAGAAAATGTTAGCTTTGTTGTTTGAGATTTCCTCCTGAAGAAAATGCAAGCAAGTTCTTAGGAGAAATTCTTCAGCTGAGCCATTGTTATTGACCTTGGTGCATTGAAGGCACATGTCCCCCGTGTATGGAACTTCAAGGGGGAACACGGCTGGAATTTTGGGCCAGGGCTTCTATTCCAAAGCAAATCTCTATAGGCTTTCACGGCTATCAAATAATAGGTGATTTGGTCATTTGGGATGCTGGGAGTAGATTTGGGAGTGCAAACCTTCTTGACATAATTTTCAGAATGTGTTCCCCAATATTTGAAGAAAAGACCAGAATACAAAATGGGAAGTGAAGATTCCATATCACACCATAAATATCTGTTCCACAAGTTAGGAGATTTAGTGAGAGCACAGAAGTGAGATGTCACAGTGAGACCTCAACATAATGGGATTTCCAGATGTGGACAACTAGCTTCACAACCTGGGGTTGGAATTGGAAGATAGCCCATTCCTGATGTGCAGAAAACAGGTCTGTGTTCTACCTAGCAGAGCTATGATTGGTTAATTCTTCTCGTTTTAAAGTAAATACATCCTCAGCTGAATGGAAGAGAGTGTATCCACAAAATTAAAGAAGAATGTCTCCTATGAATACTCGATTAAAAATTGGCCATATCCAGGATTTTCTGAATAAACTTAGCATCATTTCCTGTTACTTTGTACTTTTTGCATTTCATAATGTGTGATTTATTCTATTCCTTTCTGCTGTGTAGAATGTGCACTTGGTGGGTGTGGTATCACAGAGATGAGGGCAATAGTCTTGGAAGAGAGGAGCAGTGGAGGAAAGTCCCCGCCTGCTGAATTACACCAAGGGAAGCCACTACATGGCTTGGACTTGGATAGGAAAGTGACACAAATCTATTGTGTTTCTGCCACTCTCATTACAGCTGCCAAGTCTGCATGCCACATAAGATGCCTACACAGAATTCTACATCCTTTAAGGCAGGCGAGATGGGCATGGTAAATGTGCTTGTCCCCAAAAGGCTGACAATCTCTGGAACTGATTCCATAAAGTTGTTCTCTAGTGTCCACATGTGTGCGCCCTAACAACAACAACAACAACAACGACAACAACAACAAATGACTGTGATGCTGATGCAGAGAAGAAAGAGGAGGAGGAGGAGCATTTTACATCCTTCCTAAAATTCTAAATAAAGTAATTTATTTACAATTCAAATCCATCTTTTCCGTAGCCTTTGTCTCTATCCAGGATGTAGACTAACTGAATCCAGGTTGAATGAGAGACAGTTTCAATACAGTCCAAGAGCAGTGACATTATAGGGATTCCATTCTGAGTTAGACTCCATTTTATCTGAAGATTTGTGTTAATGTTGTAGCCAGCACTTCAATCAGGGAAAGACTGGGAGGCTGGAGAGGTGGCTCAGCACTTATGAGCCACATTGTGAGTTTTCCAAATCTCCATAGCCCCAGTTCTGGGAAATCTGATGCCCTTTCCTGACCTTCATGCCCACCAGGTACAATATACATGTGATACACATAAAATAAATAAATCTTAAAAAAAATAGACTGAGTCAAGTATTTGATACGTGACCTCCATGTTTCACAATACAATGGGACACAGAATTCTGCACTTGCATCTTTATGAACAAGTCATAAAAGGAATCATGACCTTTTGAACTCAAACTTTGCAGAAAAACCTGCTCAAGCAGGGAGAATTGCTTACAGGCTATCTGTTCCAAGAGATCTTTCAATTAATTAGGCACTTTGAGAGTCTTTGTTTTGACCATAGAAGTAAAACTGTGTTGGATATCATATTCCTCTGAATCTAAAGATTCCTGACCTTGCAGGATAGCATGTGTTTACCATGACTGAAGCCATCTAAGAAGGTGCAATGATAGGCTGCCAAAGATGATGCTGAAACTCTTAGGCTAAAAGACCAAACTTCAGTAAGATATAGAAGCAGGAACAGTTAGATTTCACAATCAGACCCTAAAGGTAGGATTTCGGTTGCTAACCACAGAGACTCCATGCTCTCTTTCAAAACTCACTCACTCCTCTCTCAGTGTTTGAGCCTCTACCCTGCCTTGTTAAAAGTTACCGTGTATCACTATGTCTGTGGCCAATGGTGTCATGTGGTGGAGCAGAAAGTCTGGAGTTTTGTTTGCTGGTTTGCTTTATCTCTGGTCTTAATCACTACACTTAAAGTTCATAAATCATAAACTATAATTTGCACATTAACCATTACATGAGAACTCTTTTCTTTCAACTTCTGGAAGGAGAGTTTAAAGATATGGCAAAGTGCAGAATACTTCTGGCTGGACCAGCCATATTGAGGCCAGCAACTTCTATATAATCAAACCGAGTGGCTTCCCGAATGCTCTGTCAATGTGTCTAAAATACTCGACACCTTCACCAAACAAGCCCGTGTCTATTTGTGACTACCACCTCAGCAAGCCCCTCAGAACAGCATGGAATTGGAGGTCTGTGGGAAACTGGCTGCTCAGAAATTCTCTGCTGTTGCTGCTGGCCAACACACTGTATAGAAACCAGCTGAAAATGCTGTGTCCCATTCTGGGGGTTTGCTAGAATTGACCATACTTGTTCCAGGGACAGAAATCAGGGAACAAAAAGAGTAGTTCAGGGGGTGTGAGCTGAACATAGAGTTAGTTACCGTCTCCCAGAGCTGCTGTTGACAGACATTCAAAAGAACTGAAATCGGAGTAGGTTTGTTTCTCTAAATAGTGTTTCGTGCATGTACCATAATGACTCTTTGTAGCCTCCTCGTGCCACTCCAAGATTTCCTTGAGCCATCATCATTACACTGTGTGACTTTATGAATGGAAGGGAGGTGAGGTATGTTTAGCTTGTAACAGTTACAAGGACTTTTCATCAATTATTTCAAGTTATTTCTTTCTGGACACACAATATGTCCCATTAGTGATAGACATATGGCTCTGGTCAGTGAATCTTGAGTAGAGTAGAAGGGACAGATGAGTCTGTTGGATTTTGCATGTAATTGTATATAAGGCTTCACAGGTCTCTTTGTTCTGAGGAGTGGCAGTCTACAATATTTGACCTGGTAGCTGCATTTTGATTAACTTAGGTCCCTGAGAGATTGAAATGAATAAACATGAAACCAAAACATAATGACGTGTCCTTAAGGTAAAATTTCTTTCAACATTTAAGCCACTATTTTTATGGAGGGCATTTACTATCCCAGCATAATCTACACTAACTTGATGGATATAAAATTTACTATATATGGGAGCTAGAGAGATGGCTCAGAGGTTAAGAGCACTGGCTGTTTTTCTGGAGGACTTGGTTTCAATTTCCAGCACCCACATGGTAGCTCACAACCATCTGTAACTCTAGTACTGGGTGGTCTGGTCTCTTTCTTGGCCTCCACAGGCACCAAGCATGCACATGATACACGGACATACACACCCTGTGTTGGTTAGTTTAATGTCAATTTGACATAAGCTAAAGTTATTTGGAAAGGGTGACTCAATTGAGAAAATGTCTTCATAAGATTTGCCTGCACACAAGTTTGCAGTATATTTTCTTGATTAACAGTTGATGTAGATGGGCTCAGCTCACTGGGGTCGGTGCAAGCCCTAGGCAAGTTATCCTGGATGGTATAAGAAAGCTGGCTGACGCAGCCAGTAAGCAGCATCCCTCCATGGCCTCTGCCTCAGTTCCTACCTCCAGGTGTCTGAGTTGAGCTCCTACTCTGACTTTCTTCAGTCATAGACTGTCAACCTGAAATAAGAACCCATTTCTCTCCAAGTTGCTTTTGGTCATGGTGTTTTATCAGCAATGAAAACACTAAGACAGACCCATGCATATAAATAAAATGTAAAAATGATCTTAAAAGTTGTTATATATAAATAAGGTTCTGCACCACACTAAAATGTGTGATACTGGTTGAGGAACCAAGTGGTAGTTAATGAAGAAACTGGTAGGCAGCGCTTTCAGAGATGGCAACACGTGCCTTTCAGTGGCAAACAGTTAGTAAATCCACACCTGAAACAAACTGTGCCAGGGTCCAACCTTAGCTCACGTTCAGGTCCTGAGATGGGGAAGGGGCATCGGCACAAGGAAAACCTCTGACCACCAAGTGGGTTGCACTCTAGTGGCTCCGAATAGTTCAGGCCGTCTTTATTTATACTCAAACAGAGTTTTTCTTACCAGGGTTACATGAGCAGCTTTATTATTGGCTTCTATTTTTACTTTAAGAAATACATCCCAATTTAAGGAATACATCGTGATCATTATGAAAGCCCCCATTGTTCCCCTTTATGCTTCCCCCAATACACATTATTCTGGACATAGAGTCCAGCAATTTTGAAGGCTTAACTAAATATCAAAGTAGAGACATCCTGCTCTCGCAGCACTTACAGCAGGCAGCTACTTGCGGCTACAAAGTTAATAGACACAATGCTTTAAGTACAACAATATTTAAACGCAGACGATTCTTTCATGTCTGCAAGATATATTTTTATACAGTTCCCTTCTTTTAAGAGGGTCCCATGTCTCAACCTCGCTGTAAAAGGCAGACTTGGATAAAGCACTCTTTTTCCATCTCACCATACCATACTTCTTGCACCAAAATGAGCTCTTACATATGGTAAAGACGGATCTATCCATCCCACATTTTGCACTGTATTTTTTCCTCTGGGAGCATACCAGATCCTACCAATGATTCTATGCTTAGTGTCCAGGAAACTTACTCTCAACAGCTGGCACCATGTGTATTCCTGAGACTTTCCCCCTATTCTGTGTATGCATGCCCTACTCTCCTTTCCAGAACCCTGAAACATGGTTCATGTTCCAAGTGTTGCTTTCTCATATGTACTCAACTATCTCCATTGAGTCAGAAAAGTTCCTAGGATTGGGAGTTGTAGTTAGTAATTCCAGTTAAGAGATTATTAGAAGCATTAGTCCCCCGCTGAATCTTAGGGGAAAATACTTGAGAAAGAACAGAATTTCCAGGGAAAATTACAGCTGTTGCATGTGTGACTGACAAAGTAAAACTAAAAACCATCCAAAGAATCACCAATATAATGAGAGAGAAAAGAGCCTGCAAGCTGCTTGACTTTTGCAAATTCCTATACTGTCCCATGGACTACTGGTCCTGGCCAAGTGAGAGTCCATTTCCACAGGCGCTTTACCTGGAGGAAACCTGTTGGACAGGTGGTCATATGCTGATCTGAGACTAGGCTGCATGGCTCCCAACAAAACTGGAAATAGGAAGCATATTTAAGAAACTCAAAGTCTTAAGAAGAGGTTGGAAGTGCACACTAATAGGAGGGTTTCTTGGCTTTAACATTTGATAAGGCCTCCAGACCAAGTCTCTCCGTGACAGACTCCAGCTGAGATCTACCAGCCTGTGCTGATATGCAAACCTTCTCTATTTTGTGGTATGAAATTTTTGGGCAATGTTGTCCCCCAGAGCAAATCCAAGCCTATCCCAAGCAGAAGGTAGTTCATTCAAATTGTACACATGAAAATGTAGAAAGAGATTTAGTGTGTTTCTCAGTGTTTTAAAGTTATTAAAGACAAAGTTAAACACAAAACCATCTATTTGTGTCACTGCATTAATGTGGACCCTTTTTCGATGCCACAGAGGGATCTTTCTCCTTTAGGTCCTGTCAAAATTTACAAAAGTATAGACTAAATGCCCTTTGGTCTATACAAAGGTTGTCTTCAGATGAGCCAAGACTTGCCGAGGGAAACAAAACCCAGCAGGTCATAGTCTAATGTCCCACTTTAAGAAGGAAGAAATGGAAAACCCCTATGATACTCAGGAATCACACCCTCTGTCATTCTTCGGAAACAAAGGTAAAACCTCAACTGTTTGTGTGACTCCCAACAACAATCCCAAGCTGATGGAAGTTTGATGTCCAAGAAACAAGTCAACAGTCAAAAACAAAACGTAGCTCCTGCTTCTGGCTTGCAGCATCTCAGGCTCTGCCGGGTGCTGTGGAAGCCCCCAAGTCTCTCTGTGTTTTCTTGTCTTGCCACCTAGAGTGTAAAACCGCAACACAAATTTGAGGTCAAATAAGAAGCGGCGTTGGAAACAGGCTTGAGCTGTGAATCAGGATGATGGAGGCATTCCAAGAGATGAAAGGAATGCTTTGAAATCATGTCTGTCTGGCTTTGACACTATATGTATGTTTCTCATGAGAATATTTAGCAAGAGTTCATCATTCCAGCTGTGGAGGAATTATCTACCTGGTAGCCGAAAAGCAAGCTGTTTAACCCATCCATGGTCTCCAACAGAACCAGAGCTACTGAAAATTATGCTCTCAGGAGGTATTTTAAGATTCTCATTTTCCTCTCCAAAATGGAAAGATGTGAATGCATAGACCAAAACCACATTTGTAATTGACTATACGTAATTATATATACACCCACTATATACATA